>JABUQX010085103.1:12500-27748 GCA_015478945.1 Trachelipus rathkii | reverse complement strand
AGTCAGCGCCGTAGCCGACTGTGGCACTCACAGAGTACCTACCTTTCTAAAAGAGTGCTTGGCAAACTCAATATATCTGTAGAGGACATCATCAAAGCAACTCACATACAATATAAAAAACATTTACACCGCTACAAAGCACCCGCACTTTGAAAGAGACTGTTCTGATGTTATATATGGACCAAGTCTTGTTCACCCTCCTCTTTTGGTTATGACGGATCCTTAAATTAAGTTTAACCAGATTTAATTTTGTTAGATCAGGCTCTAATTATTTAAAGAAAAAATAAATCTTACAAATTGCTTAGATATTGGCTATAAAGAGTCTAAAAGACTCATCTTTTCGATTTGAGATCGCTTAAATTGCATCGATTTAATAGCAGTATTTCCCTCAACTTAAAATTGATTAAACTGTATAGTGGGCATTGCTTTTAAGTTAAGAGTGCGTTCATAATATACCATTGGAAAGATATACCTAACTTCTATTAACAAAATCAAATAAGATTTCAAAATCCATAATCCAATTGTTCAAATATCAGTTCAATCATACAGTATCCACAAATCTAAAATCCTAAACAAACCCATCAATGCAGGTAACCACTACTACTTGTCTAA
Source organism: Trachelipus rathkii (assembly GCA_015478945.1). NCBI lineage: Eukaryota > Metazoa > Arthropoda > Malacostraca > Isopoda > Trachelipodidae > Trachelipus > Trachelipus rathkii. The sequence continues at coordinate 27,136 of JABUQX010085103.1, read as the reverse complement.
TGCCAGTCTTAAAACCCCTGTATCATCTACTACTTAACCTCCTCTTAAGCCACATACTAAGTAATTCTAGGTAGCAGCAAGGATTAGAACAAAACATGTTACAAATTAGAGTCCCTAATATAAACCGTCATGAATAATAAATAAATCCTCGAAGCATGATTTGAAAACAGACTCGAAAAATCAAAGGGCATATAAGAGTTAAAACAGGAAAATATCATATCCAGCATCTTCCAATGGATTGAAGATAAACTTCCTTTGTTGCCACTCAAACTATAACAATCTGCTCTTCCATAGCTTAATAAGTTCATCAAAAATTGAGAAAGTAAAGATTAGTTTAAATAGCCTATGTGAGATTTACCTTTTCAGCTCAAGAATTAGCTGATGGTATTATTGAAAAGTTCAGTGTATAACCATAAGCTATAATAAATTTATATTTGCGGTTCCTCACAGACCGTTATCAAACACTGTCAGAACAAGTTATTCAACATCATGGTCAGCCTCGTAGTAACTCTTCTCTACAAACGTAAATTCTTCACCATCTCCTAAAAGACCGGCAGCCCTATACTCACCAGATCTATGTCCTCCTTTCAGTTGGACCGTCATTTATTCGGCTTCAAGCATCAAAATCAGTTAAGTCATCGTAGTCGACATTAAACAAGCCCTCCTTACTCCAGATTAACGTTAAAATCTATCGCTAAGACCCCCAATCGCTTTGTGCCTTTTTTGAAAAAGAATCGCGCAAATTAAAGCTTATCGATACTCTAACCATTCGTTTTTGTTCACATCACACCTCTAATCATCCTCACAATATCATTAAGCATCCATCCCAGATCTTATGAGCAGGAGCATACCAATGTACTCAGATTCTATTAACATAATTTTCATTTGAATACAATTTAATTATTAGTGGCAATGATCTACAACATTTAAAGAAACTTCATTATGAATGCATACAAAAGACATGGAAGATGTGTGTATCCATCTTAGAAGTTGGCGACTCTAATAATGCATCAATAAGAACTTTATGGAAGATAGAGTTAAATAGTTCACACATTAGAATCAGAAGATAACGGTTCTTGGATTATCTATTTTTAATCCTCATACAGTAAGTTAAAACTAGCAAAAATTTCCGGAAATAAATGCTGATGCAAAACCAAAAGATTGTTGTTATCAGTTGTTCCAAGGTTTTTGATCCTTTAAAAATCTTTTACCCCGTAACTTTAAGACGGTCGTTATGAATTAGGAAATTATAGGCAATTAACGGTCTCGATTGATAAAAAGCGTCCCTCTGATGTTTTATCTGTTACCTGTCTCTCCACTAGAGTTCAGCATCTAACATAAATTACTATAATATTGAAATTGAAATAGTGCTTTCTCAGTCCTCAAGGATCACTGGGAGCTGATGATGCTTCTTCATCCTTTTTATGCCGCTGTTTTGTCGTTTATAGTATAGGTCAAGGCGTTCTAATTTAATATTCTCAAATGCCAAGTGGACCCCCTCAAATCTAGGGCTTTGCCCTCTTTAGAGGTGTTATCTGTGTTCTTGTGTACTACTATTAAAGAAATCACATATTATCAGAATTTTCTAAGTTAAAAAAAGTTCCAGAAAACATAAAAGGAATTGTAGATGCTCAAATGCCTTTGCATTGGCTCCTCTATCGCGAAAGAGCAAAAACAATAAACAATGTTTTCTGTAAATAATATAAGGCTCAAAGAAATTCATCACAAACAAAATCAAGTATGAGCGAGCGATAACAATGATCGATCCATTCTATTGCTTACATCAATACTGCTCAAAAACCCAGCCAGCATTCTGTTATTACCAGCAGGTGTTAACAACCTCTACTTCTTTCACAAATTGCCATATGGCTTAAAGAGTCCTTCTTGGTACTCGTTTTTAAGACTAAATCTCAATCCGCCTCCAATTAGTAAACTTACAATGTTCTGTCTGAGGCACAATAAGGAAAAGACTTACAATGTAACAACATCTGTGGTGTTTCTCCATCTTTTTACCATTAAAGATTAACTCAAGGTGCATAGCTTTTATAATAACGTCCACAAAAAAATATTCAAATCACTAGCTTTCAACTAACACTAATCACTCAACTAACTTATCAAGTGATAAAATCTATTGTGTAAAGATAATGCAGCAGCTATTGTTTTTCTAATGAGACAGTATTTCTCCAAAATCCTAAAAAGGTTGAAATTCCACTGCTGGTCAAATCAACTTAACTATTCATAGCATTGATAAATGCCTAATCCGAATCAAAGTATAATTGCCAAGACACTTTTACAATTAAATGCATATGTAATAAACATCCAATTCTCTGCAAAGATCATCATCTCACTAGATTAATCATATGAGACTTTCATTCAAGATGTCAACATCGTTGGGTGTTCCAAAACCACTATCAAGTTTATACTCAGAGCTACATGCAGCTTTCTTGCGCAATTACCAAGCCCAGGCATCGCTGTAAATGTTTGTCAGACTTAATAGTATTAGCAAAAAAAATTTACATATAACCCATTTAAATATCCAAAAATCCACTAATCTTCCTTCATCAGAGAGTTTGAATTTTGTGTCCGTCCTTTGAGACATACTTTGCGTGGACCACTTTACCAGGCTCATCTCGTTATTGTAAAAGATTAATGAATAACGAAATTTCAACAAAATGTACTCGTTAATTTCTCCTGCCTTAATATCAAAAGAAAATGGCAAGGGCTATTGTTTATTTTTTTTTTTTACATGTGTTGGCGAATTGTTCCTCCCATACCCAGATGTCCACTGAATCTTATTTACTTTCATTCCAACGTTTCACGAATATATATGGCATACCATCCACCATTAGCAATCCTCAGATTAATGCCAGGAATTTCAAAAACATGCGTGGCCCAAATTAACTGTTAGAATCTTTGTCTTCAAATATGTTCTCCGAACAAATGCGTATCAATAACATCAACATTATAACAAGATTCCAGTCTATTCCAGTTGTGTGGAATCAGTTTGGGAGAGAATGATACGAACACGTAAGGAATGTCTCTATAAACATGACATAGGATAAAGCAACCTTAACCTACTTTCAACTGTTACCAAGTATTTCAAATATCACCAGACGTTAATCAAATTCAAGATCCTTTAACGCTAACATAAGTCATCAAATAAATGATTTTGGAAGGTATATGCCCTCCAAATTCCACTTATTAACCTCTTATGCAACATCAAACCCATATTCATTCACCTCACCTCTTCACTATGGAAAAAACTTCCTCCCTCACAACAAAGACTTAGCCCATAACCTCTAACTGCTCAAGGAGCAGTTCTTGGAGACTTATCAGGTAATTCATATGGCTATGCAGTCTTATCTACTTAAATTTCGCCGCCAGACTAGTAGAAAATCCGCTATCAGTCAGAAGTGCACCAACAGAATAAGGTTGGCAGATATATAGGTTCTGATAAACACACTACCTAACTAAGCCCTAGATCCCTCTGCTTTGCGGTAGAAGTTCTGCAAGTCATTGATGGTATGACGATAGATTTACGACTTTTATTAAAAAAAGGGAGAGGACAAACCTTCATTACATTCCATTTTCATTCTACCCATGGATTATCCTATTACCCACTCTCTACCATGAGATGAAACTGCATGCGAAGCAAGCATCATCGCTCCCCAATTCAAGATGTCCCAAAATCCAATGGAAAGAAATACAGATCAAGTTGATCGAATCAAATTTCAAATTCATGTTATCAACCATAACTAGTGATACTGCTATTGTAGATGTACACCTATCAACTCAGGGTATAACATTCACCTCAAACTAGACTCTCCAACAGAATCATAATTTCTCAGCCTCAATTCAGTCAAAGAAAGCCCTCTTAGACAGGCTGGCTGCTGTCAAGTGCCAAGAATTCCTTCGCAGGAATTTATCTAATTTGATAAAAATCTTTAATCTTTTAATTAGCAATGCGTTTTGTCATACTGCAACTTCTTCAGTGCGAAGGATATAAAAACACTATTAATAAAACTGTTCACACACATTATATATTATATACTCTTACTATTTTGCCATTGTAGTAATTTATTCTATAGAAGGTATAGTTACTCTTATATTCTAGACCATTTAAAAACTATTTACGTACTATAAAGTTATCTCTTTATTTAGTTTTAGCGGCAATTTATATTTTGTCTCTCTACATGATCGCGTATCCACATTTCACTTAAATTTCACTAAAAAATATCAACTGCGGAATCACTTCTGGAACTCACTTCTAATTCAAACAGCGGTACTATTTAGTCGTTTAGTGTAATGTATCAAAGTTAATAATCAAAACAGTAAAAAGAGCTATATAGAGAAAATTCTTCACTTCCTTTTTTCAAATATTTTCACCACTATCAAACCTATCTCTATTCTCTTTACCTTCTCAAACCAACCAAATTTACCCCTAACTAAGCAATTTAAATGACTACATTACTTAAAACCAAAAGCCAGCAGCTATCTTGGACTATCTAATCTTATTCAAAAGAGCAAAAAGAAATCTTTGAACAACACAAATTTCATGGGAAGGACTAATGTAGATTCACCAATTGTACTTGATGTCACTTTTTAAAAACCTCGGATAAGTATGTTCTTGCATAACTTTCTCATTTTTTATTTTAATAAAATTTAATAAAATTATTAGAATAGCTTAAATACTAGTTTAAAATTACAATTATTATTAATATGACACACTTTAACGATTCATAGATGTTTTATTTCTATATAATATATTATAATGATTTATTCAATTTAAATTTTTAATTTATTTTCAATATCATCCAGAAAATAATGTTAGATATACAAAATTTACTATGTATCATAAATCCATCTTATATCATAATTATTATTATATTTGTTTATAACCTTTAGTAATTTAGTATTTTACTATTTTATTTTTTTATTTAAATTATATTTTATGTTTTAGCCACTGCATAGCTCACTCCGACTCGTGCGCCAAAATAAAAACAAAATTAACATAAAAAAAAAAAAAAAAATATAAAACGAAAAAACAACAACAAATAAACAACTAATACAACTAAAACAAAACAATTAAACAAAACAAACAAATAACAAAAAAAAAAATAACAAAAATACTCACAGAAACAGAGCAACAGAAACAAAAAAAAATAAAAATAACAAAAAAAAATAAAAAAAAAAAAAAAAAAAAATAAAAAAAAAATAAAAAAAGAAAATAAAAAAAAAAATAAAAAAAAAAAATAAAATTTCAAAAAAATACAAAATAAATAAAAACAAAAAAAAAAAATCAAAAAAAATAAATACCACAGAAGACAACATCAAAAAAAACAAACACAAACACAATCTCTCATACTCAGAATCACAACAATCGCTAGAAAACACCACCTAGTCCTCCAATCATACATATAACCATCAATCAAACATACACTCAATCATCACAAACTCTACTACTCAACTATCTTTCAATCTCCTAAAACATCGTTTAATTCCACATACATATAATACTGTCAAAACTACTACAGTTTTCACGCGATAATATTCCACGCTTCATCACTCCTCTATAAAGTGTAAATGCCTGTATGTAAAAGCTTGTTCTAGACAACACAAATACACCTACACAAAGATATAAGACATATCCGCCACCAACACTAGAAAAACTACACATTGCCTAATCCAAAACACACTAAGCCCGACAACATATACAATACAAGACACACCACACAACACCACACATAGTCACACACACACACATAACACTTAAGGGCTATCACCCACTTCCCTGCACACCCTAAAACACACAACCCCCCACAAGAAACCAAAAACATCACACCACATATTCCCCACACCCCACACATACACACATACACTACCACCAACCACACCATATATATCACCACCAGCTCTACACATACACTCCCCACAACCCTATTACACCCGCCTGTTCCCATACACAACTATATCCATATATATATATATATATATATATATATATATATATATATATTTCAAAAATCTATCATAAATACCAACATTCAATCCCCAAAAACAAAACAATACACCAACCCTCTCACAACTCATTTCTCTAAGCAAAGTTATAAACACAGCCATCCACATAACAAAATAGAAAAATAATCATATTCCTTAAGAAAATAAAAAGGAACTACGACCAAAGAATAGAAATAACACCAATTGACATTAAAGACACCATAAAGACCCTCAAAAACTCACCAGTAACTGATCCTGATAACATCTCAAACATCCACATTATACACTTAGTATATATCGCATCGTACTAACTCATTTAACACAAAAATAAAAAACAATTCTATGAAATTAAATCAAATTCCCTTCCACTGGAAAAAAAAGTAATTATCTTCCCAAAGTTAAAATCAGGAAATGATCCCTCAGACACCTCTTCCTATCACAAATTTTCACTACTATCCACTCTGTTTAAGTTCTTAGAAAAGCTCATACTGAATATAATAAAACCACACATCCCCAAACGAAAGTTGCAACATGGCTTCCAACAAAACCACTCAACCTCAAAAACAACGTATCACAACATTATATAACCAATATTGCTTACGGTGTCAATCTATCCATATTATTAAAAACTATTACTCAATAGCAAGCGACTAAATAATGCTTTCTACACAGTCCCCAGGCACAAAATAATAAAATCAAGCATCCCCACTAATTTAAAGAATGGTTATCAAACTTCCCTATCAAAGAAGAACAGATCAAAAACAGATCAATACAAATTAATACGGCACATAAACTTAAAAACGGTGCTTAACCCCAAGTTACAATACTAATCCCTAGCGCTTTTCAACCTATTCACAGAGGATCTTTCCACAAGCCAAAACAGACCCACAAACCATAAACTTACGCCGCCTGACATTCACCAATAACTACCACACCACTAGATCTAACACAACAAAACGCCTCCTAACCCAACAATACATTCAACCAAATACAAACTCGAATTACGAACAAAAGAATGTCTGCTTCACCAGACAAGTTCTCTATCATACTAATCACTACAGATCTCCAGCTCTGAACTCCCAATCCCCAAATCTTTATAAATAACATCGCTATCCCACTAAACAAAACACCCAAAATATTAGGAGGTATATGATGAACACACACTTAACTTGCACAAAACACATAGATTACATTACAACATCAGCAAACAGGAAACTAAACATTTTAAGAACAATAGCAGGCACTTACATAAAAAATAACAAACAATATATCCATAAAAAAAATATAAACAATTCATCCTGCCCATCACTGAACTACGCTTCACCAGTATGGCATCCACTATTAACCAATAACCACCCAGTCATCTTTAGCAAAATTAAGATGCGGTCACCACCAAAACTTACAATACTACAAAAATAGATACAACATTAACCAAACTACCTCAAATATCAGCATCAAATGCAACCAATTTCCGAAAACTTTTCAGGAATTTAAGGAGTTTAATAAACAAAAAGATAATTGAATAAAGATAAAGAAGAAATTTCTGAATTGAACGTAAATATTAAACCAATTAGAATCCGAAAAGACAAAATGTGTCAAAAAACCTGTCTCACAAATACAAGATATATCTGAATGCAAGCTACATTCCAAAACATTGAACAAATTCAAGAACACCTCATAAGAATATTAAAAAATTGCTTCTTGGTTTTAAGTGGATGAAGTACCTGCCGATAGTGAGAATGAGCAATTGAAATTAACAGATCATCATCAACACTATTCGAACGAAAATTGAACAAAAATACACCCGTTGAAATTCTCTGAAGGTCTTAACAGGGACTTGGGAAAACGCGGTCAATGACTGTCATAGAAATTAAACGGTCACTGAGATTTAAGATTACGTGAAAATTTAAAGCAAACTATGTATACCAGTTAGCTGGATATTTTCAATAAAATAAAAAATACTTTTGTTATAATGAATTTTAACTGCCGCTAAAGAAGAAAATTATTTATTTAAGCTCTAAAAACTATAAAGAAGCGATTCATCCTTCAGTTTATAAACATGTTATATAAAAAAGGGGAAATCCTATATTATCAAACAAAACTCAGGAGCTATACATTAAAAATAGATAAATGAAACTGTAACAGACAAAACTATTTAACAAAACTTAGCAATATTATACACACATGGTTAAAACTATTCCTTAAGAAGGAGGTCGTTTGAGTATCATTATAAAAAACCAATATTCCCAGTACCCCCATTTATATTGAGTTATAATAAATTGACCAGTACCCTCATATTATTTGTTAAAATCTTAAATTAAAATTCCAGCCCGTTGAAATATTAAGTCGTTCCACATATATTGTGTAATTAAAATACTAAATTTTACTTGTTACTTGTGTTGCCTAAGGTAGCTAAGTATTATTTATAGTAGATTAAGAAAAGTAATGCCATATCATTGATAATATTAATATTTAATAGTATTATATATTGCTCTCTCTAATATATATATACTTTACTCTATTATTATGTATTATTGTTATAATTATTACTCTGATTGTAAATTATATAGGAGGTAATTTTTTTCTTTCACTTATTTTCCTATTTCATTTTATTTATTTGCAACGTATATGTAACGAAATTCATTGTTGCTATTCAAGAATAAGCAAATATTATTTTTGCCAGACATCATTAATTTAAATATATTTATTGTAGTAACCATCACTCACCGGCGAGAAAATTAATATTAAATGTCTCTCTTAAGCCTATAACCAACTCAAACTTATTCATTATTGATTGATTCAAGTTATAATTATGGGGATTATATAAACATTTATTTAAATTAATATTAATATTATTACTAAGAATAGTCTTAGTTATAAAACTTTGCAAATTTTAATTAATACTATTTTTATTTTTTTTTTTTTATTAGAATTATTATTATTCTTATTCTTTGTTATTAATAATTGATGATTTTATTAGTGTTTATTGCCTCTAATTGTATAAAATGAGTTATTTAAATATATAGTGTATTGTATTATACCATATATCTCTTTTACATGTTGTACTCTCGACACTATTGTATTATTCTCTAGCAATAGCAAAAACATCAAGCTCACAAGTAGCTCTTACCTTCTTATCTTTCCTTTGCAGTTAGACAACATTCAATCACACTCCAATTTAAGGGAATACGGCGCTCTTTCTGCGTCATATTCATAATCTCATAAAACTATTCTTTCTGGCCTCTCTCTGATCTGCTGCGTGTATCTGTTTTTCTAAGACATACTTTCTTGATTAGTCTTTTCTATTCTCTCTCTTCTCTCTCTCTCTCTCTCTCTCTCTCTCTCTCACACCACACAAACCACACCACACACACACACACACACACGCACCACACACCACACACACAATTACCCCCTCTCCTCCTTCTCTCAATTCTCACTCTCTCGGTGACATTCCCACACATCGTGGTACTGACACACTACAGACCATCACTAACTGAGCAACACAACATTAACACTTCTACCCTTCAATATTCAGGACTGATATCTTCTTTCGTCACTGGAAAACTTGCGCACTACTCTGCGAACAACGCGAGCGACTGTTCTCTCTCTCTCTCTCACACTACTAAAATTACACGTCATTTTCATGTGCGATGCAACATCTCTCGCACTACTCTCAAGAAATCACTTTCATCCGCTCTGTCTACTCTACTTCCATATCACCACTAAGCAACACGTCTGTCTCACTCAAAACTGTCTCATTTACAGATTCTCCTAACTGTTACCTCACATAGCTTCTCACTATTTGAGTCTCTCACACTAGCTCTCCCCTTCTATCTATCACAAATAATATCGCTCTGTACCTACAATGTCATCAGATCGCCTCCTTGCTCTCCACTCCTCAGGTAGCTATCGTAGAACCATTCCTTTCTCATCGAGTCTCTCCCTACAATCTCACCGTACATATCTCCGTAAATATCCATGATGTGACGATACTATCCATATACACTGGTCTCTTCCGTGAACTACCAAGTCTCTCCATCATCCTTATTACTCCATCATCTCAGAACCTACAAAATAAACTCGTTGCAATTAAACAAGAGAAAGATGTTAAAAACTGAGGCTTTAAGAGAAGAAGACGGCGGTGATTTTATCAGTTGGAATTTGTGATACGATATCCCCATGCTTCCTAAATGAGAAGAAAAATAAGAAATTAATCAAATACATATGTGAATCTGAAATTAGGGCATAATATTTCACAAGTGGACGATTATTTCATTCTAAGCGTTTATTGGGTTAATGTAAGCTTTTAAATTTATTTTCATATAGTTTTTGTTATCCTCCATAAAAAACTGTTTTAGCGTTTGTGGGTAGATAAAAAATAACAAAAGGATTTTAGTGTTTTGTTACGTCAACTATATAGTTGGGAAGAGTGATTTATATGGCAATTAGTTTATATCTGTTTATTATTAATTAACTTATAAAAATAAAATAAATAAATTTATTTTTTTTTAATAATTCATTCTTTAAATGAATGTATATTATTATTTATAAATTATTCTATATTTTAATTTATTTATGAACTTACAACTTGTGCTTTTAAAAGTGTATTAAATTTTATTACATTTTATATGTTTATATTTATGTTATGTTGCTTTATTAATATATAAAGTAAAATTAGTCATTTTTATTATTTAATTATTATTATTACTTATTATTTAATTAATATTATATTTATTAGTATATTATTAGTATTTATATATTATTAATATTATTATATTTATTATATTTATATTTATATTATATGAAATATATTTTTTAATAATGATATTATTTTTAATCGCCAAAATAATATAATATACGTATATAATACGTAATCTCTGATGTCAGTTTTTTATTTTGGGTGTAAATTTAATTAAATTTAATTTGTCGGAATATTATTATTATTTGTCGTCTGGGAAAGTCATGGAATATTCATAATTCAACAAATTTCAAGTGTGAACCCTGAAATGATATTATAAATTAATTACTAAATAAAATAACATTTGTAATTATAGTCAACTTATCTCTTCAGGTTTAGAGACTAGCCACATAAGTAATCTCAAATACTCCAACTAGGAATACGTGGAGAATTCAAATATAAAATACTCATATGTTCACATTATAATATAACAAAAACGTGATTATTATTATTAGATTGTCCCCCAAGGTATCCTATAACTATTCCCCATATTACTCTTATCAACTTCTAATTTACACATCAGAATTACCTCTTACAGTTGACCCCTTGAATTGATCCTTAAACCACCATTACCATCAAAAAAAATACAACAATACACAAAACGTCACTACATATGCAGACCTAAACAGTGGTAATCTCATATTTGCAATTTCCTCCTTACCCACCAAAAATAAACCCCATAGTAAAAATTACTAACACATGGAGACAAAACTACCCAGACAAGAGACTTACCATCTATGAACACACTAATATCCCAACTCTGGCTCCTCCTCCACCCTCTAAACCCATACCACATTCAGTATCCGTCTGTCCTATTCTTCTCCCAACATCTGCCTCTCTCTTTGACCCATAATCACCACAGACAACATACTCTCTATAGCTCTACCGTGCTCTCTCTCTCTTCTCACACACACACACACAACAAAAACCACACACCACACACCACACCACACCTCCACTCACGGACAACACAACACTCACAAACATACAATCAAATTAACTATATAACACATCCACTATCCCAAGACATACTCTAGTCTCACACTACACTACATAACTGATCAGACCCCACCATCTTCCATAAACCTATTCCTCAATCAGCAACCACTCCAATACACTACCCTACTATCATCAGCTCGCACACACACGAACAACCTTCTAAACATTCTCTCAAACTTTCCCTAACATCTTTAATCTCCGCAAACTACCATCTCTCTTAAACATAACATATATTAATATAGAATTTTTCACTAGTACATTTCACTACTCTCTATCAGTACTCTTACACTCTCTACTAACAAGTCTCTCACACTTCTTTACTTACCGGCTACTTCACATGCCCATATGGTCTCACTATACCTTCCACTCTTCTACCTTTGTCTCTCACACTCCCCTCTCTCTCCTAATACCCTCTTCTGTCTCCATCACACACACTCCCTCTCTCTCTCACATCTTTACCCACATACTATAGCTAATCTCAATCACCTACCAGAGCTCTCCTCTCATGCTCTCTCTCATTTCTCTCACTCTATACTCTCTGCTCATCCCCTCCTATCTCTCTCTCACTCTCTCTCTACCAACTACGACTACTCCCTCCATCCTCCCACACACTCTCTACCTCCACATTTCCTCCTCACTCACACAATCCCTCTCATCATATGTATCTACATATATATAAGTTCTTTCAGTTTTGTTACAGGGCTTACAACTGAATATAATCTAGGATCACTCAATCTTCTTATTCTCCCTATAACTATCCCATCTCTACCCTCATACACTCTAATCCTCCAACTCCTTTCTGTACTCTATCTATCTATCTAATTACTACTACCTATCTTATCTACATTATATTCATTCTATCATAACTCCTCATATATAATAAACTATCTATTACTAATCATCTATCATGACTATCTTAAATACTATCTATCCTCAATAATATCTCAATTCTCAAGTCAATACATTTACTTATCCTATACCATAAAAGTGCAATTTACTTCAAATCCCTAGATTGATTTATTTTGATGTCTTTTGATAATATCCAATCATACCCTATCAATCAAATCTAACTCCTCCTACTCCTACTCCACATCTATCTATCTAATCTATCGTATCTAATCGTATATTCTCATCCCTAACTCCTATCGTGTATCCTAATGCGTTGGTATGACTTTGCTCCTAACACTTTTGGCCCACCACTCCAGAAATCAGAATTCCATGAAGGCGTAGCACCCAAAACTAAATAGGTGTGCGCAACCATAACAGATCTTGGACATCTCAAAGGAAAATGACTCTCTCCCCATTGCAATGCAAGCTCAGTAATACAAGCCCACTTAGCCAAACTGAGGTGCTTCCACCATCCAGCACAGCAGGAATATTATATATAATATAGTGGCACATTTATGTCAAAATCGAAGAACATTATCTTACAAAATGAGAGTAATGAAAGATGAGTCATTGACATGAGATTGGATAGGTGAAGTAACAAACAGAAAGTTATTTGATGGAAACCACATTTGTAAGGACTGCTTAAAACTTATCTTCTGTATTTTCAAGGTGATTATCATTTAATGTTAATATAATGGATTAACAAAAATAATGGCAATTATTGGAAGCCACAACCTCGTTATCCAAAAAAAAATAGCGGCAAAAACACGTTTTTTATTTAGCTAACTAAATTTTTTTGTGATGATATATAAAGAAACATCGGCTATATTTATAACTTATATAAAAATAATTATAAATAAAATAGAAATAAGACAATACCAGTACTCCTACGGTCTATATATATGTACACTATAGTTATATATGAAGAACCGGCGTACTATAGTATATAGTTTATATATATAATAATATATTTTAGTAATAGGTTTAGTATTTATAAGGTATAGTATAATAAATTATTAGTATTATATATAAAATTATATAAGGTATAGGTGCAATTTGCATATAAGTATATATATATACTGTATGTATATATCATAGTATATTTATATATAACGCGTATCTACCTAGTTGGGTGGCACGTATATTGCACGCGTGTATATATATAAGATATTATATGGACTACTTCGTTTAAGATAGATATAAGTTATATATATATATACTATATTATTATATATATATATATAATATGTGTGTGTAGTATATATTATTGCTATCTCTCATTATTATATAAGTGTTATACTTGTATTTAAAGTTTATATAAATGTATTCAACTATTTTTGAATATCTCTTGATCATTGTATTCTCTTTCATGTTATCCTGTAGGTGATATTTTATTATATAAAATTCTAGATAAATGTGTGTGCCTTACGATTTTATAAGTTATGGATAGTAACGGCTTATTGATTATATTGTAATTATGAGTATTTTTATATAGTGTTATATAACCAAAGTTATAGGTTACGGTAATAAGATTAGTCTAAGTAATAATAATTTATAATATAAGTATATATTTTTATTATGATTGAAATTACATTCTATGTGAATGAAAATTTTATTCATTTATAATATTAGCTTGTATAATATTACAGATTTTATGTTATAGTAATAAATCTAATAATAATTATACTTTTTCTATATTTAATAGGTACATTTTTCACATAATATATTAGCCGTTTTAAATTTCATGATTATTCATTTTATTTCAGTAACACACCTAATATAGATTATATATATATTATATATATTATTAATAATTATATATTATAATAATATATATGATATATATATATATATATTAAGTATAATAATATATATATATATATATATATATAATAATAATTAATTAATATATATATATATATATTATTATATTATAATTAATATATATATAATTAATTGAATATATTATAATATTATTATATAATATAATATATATATTAATAATTATATA
>JABUQX010085102.1:15000-40000 GCA_015478945.1 Trachelipus rathkii | reverse complement strand
TGTACGTATAATAAGCTTTCATGTGAGTATGTAAAGCTCATTGTGTAAATCTGAAATTTTGAATGTGACTGTGTTTGTGTATTGGATGTAAGTATAGTAAGCGTTTGTGTGATTGTATAAAGTTTCTTATCCATTTATGTGTATATCTAGATACCTGTTTATGAATGTTTGTTTAGGTGTGTGTCATGTGTGTACTTGAATATAAATACAACACGTTTTGTATGATTGTGTAAAGTACCACATGTACATCTGGCATCTTGATAGTTTCTAAGCATCTTTCTAAGTTACAGACTATATTAGTTAAACACCCGGGATTCGCCGCAGTTTGTGGTTGACATTTTTAAATAATCATGTTGAAAAATTATTATCCCTTATTATTATTTATTATTAGTTATTAATATACATATATAATATGTATATATATAATTTGTTTGTATTATTTAATTATTTATTAAAATATGCCCACCTCCTCATGTTACTTCTAACATTATTATTGATTATTATATATTTAGTAATTACAAATTGCATTATTATTATTATATTGGTCCCAATATGTATAGTTATTATTATGGACCTATAGCAAGTGTCCCCCCTTATTCCATTCATTACTGACTCATTAATTTGGCACTATTTAAAATTATTATTATTAAATGTATTATTAAATATTTCTCATTATTATTACTACTATTACCAATCATTATTAAATTATTTTTCCATTATATATTTGGATCGTATTCCTCTATTATTATTATATTATTATATAATTTATTATTATTAAGATTATATTATTATATTATTTTTTATTATTATTATTATTTATTATTATATTACTATTATATTTATTATGCCTATATTATTATTATTATTATTCGATATTTATTATTATTATTATTAATTATTAAATCAAACAAACTCATAAATTAATAATATTTATTTTATATATTAATATTATTATAAATAATAATATTATTATTCTTTTATTATTTTAGTTATTATATTATTATTTAGGTAAATAAATTAGAAAATCTAATTTTTATTTCATATATAGATTTTTATATTTTAGCTTCCAATTCATGAATTATTTTCTTCTAATTTCCATTTTAGAAGCAATATTTCTCATTCTCCTACAATATTCCTATGAAGCCAAATAATTTTACAAAGAAAAGTATATATGGCATATTTATATTTATTAGTTTCCGACCGGTTTCGTCCGTAAACCCGGGACATCCCAGGTTTCGATTCTTAGCAAACGAATGAATTATTTTACACAAGACTTTAAGATTATAAATTATTAAAATTTTACGGTTAGCCTTTCATATTAATAGTGTTAATTTTG
Source organism: Trachelipus rathkii (assembly GCA_015478945.1). NCBI lineage: Eukaryota > Metazoa > Arthropoda > Malacostraca > Isopoda > Trachelipodidae > Trachelipus > Trachelipus rathkii. The sequence continues at coordinate 38,664 of JABUQX010085102.1, read as the reverse complement.
TGGATAAAAGGAGCCATTTACGTTAAACTTTTTTATGTTAATGTTCGGAAAGTTGTGATATCTTATGCAATAAGCTTCAGCTAATTCAGTTTTTGCACTTCGCATGGGGACTGTAAAATTTTAAATGACCTTGATATATCATCATCGGTAATTCAGGTGCCTATGTATATGAGACTTAGTCCGTTAATAAATGTTCATATAATTGTGTCTAGGGTGTTAAAGCGGTGCTGGTATACCCTATCTGTTAATCTATTAACGTGTTTAACCAATATTCGTACGACGTTTACAGCAGACTCGGGAAAATGCGAAGTTTGAGATTAAACCACGAGCATGGTGATTAACTGAAAGGGTACCTTAGTAGAGAAAGCAGTAAGAAAGTTTTCTTGTTTTTGTGGTATAGTTTAACTGTAATGTGAAATAATGCATAATGGAGTATGTTTAGATTTTATATTAAAAATAAGGCATAATTATTTATTATTATTTTATTATTATTATTATTATTATTATTATTAAATTATATTATTATTATTATTATTATATTCAATTAGGCTCGTGTATTAACACTGTTGTACAGATTTCCATTAGTAGTGATCAAGGTATGGATATTATTATTATTAGTTTACTTTTGAGTTCTATTATTATTCAAGATACAGATTTGTAAGGTTACTTATTGATAATAATTATTTTATTATTATTATATAATAATATTATTATATATTATTATTATTATTATTATTTTATATTGAGTATCAAATATTATCGTTCATTATTATTTATATTATTTTTATTATTATTATTTTATGTTAGTGGTAACTTAGTTGAATGAATTATTGGTCTCATGCATAATTAAATTATTAATAATTTAAAGTTATTTATTATTATTATTTATTAATAAATTATTATATTATTATTATTATTATTAAATAATTCTTGGGCTTACTGGTTTAGTAATTATTAAACCAGTAAGCACCAAGAATATATCTCATTATGAGATATTATTATTATTATTTTGAATTATAAATATCATAATTATTATTATTATATAATTAAATTATTTAATTATTATTCCTTACTGAAAAAAAACTATACAAGACTAAATTGAAAAACTAAAACATGAATAATTGCTTACTTAAAAATTTATACTTAGTTAGATTTCTCAGAAATCATTCCCGATAAATAGATATCCGCGCCAACCTACTCATAAAAAACAAAAATTAGTAGAAGAAAAACGCGCGCAGAATCACTAATGGTTCTATACTCAAAAAATGGTTTTTAGCTACTTATCTCACTCACATCCGTAACTATAAATACGTTTCCTAAATGAGTCAATTAATTTTATAACCTCTCTCTCTCTCAATTAATGTTTATTGGTTAATACTCTCTCTCTCTAACTCTATTTCTTGGAGTTAATGTTTCTTTGTGTTTAGTACTCTCTCTCTCAATGGATATTCTCTATAATTGTCAACTAAAAATCGCATAAATACCACTCTCAATAGTGCATTGGAATATGACACTGCTCAATCTTAATATCAGATCTCCCATAATAAACAAACTTTTAATGATATAGTTTATGTACTGTATTAAAAACATTATAACATGAGTAGAGGTTGTCAGACCGTCCCTAAATCTACCAAAAAAATACATAAAATTTAACTCTTTAGTAATAACTCAAATTTAATAAATGAACCCTGTTCAAACTTTATAAATGTAAAGAGCAAAAGATATAATTATAAATCTGGTATCGTCCGCCAATCTGTGTCTTGTCTCCAAATGATGACAAAGCTTACTTGGCTTAGACAGTACAGTCATACATTGACACATTACATTATTCCAAAATGCTAAACTAGAACATTCCTTAAGATATATATGGAAAATTTTTGTTCAAAATATAAAATTTTAAAAAAACCTTTACGTATAGAATCGTAAGTTTATCCAACACTTATTCTCTAAATACTGTCTAAATTCAGTAGGGGTTGTGCAAGAGTGAAAAATACGCTTGCTAAGCAACCTCTAAATCTCTATGCAATATAAAAAAAAAAAATCAATAATCGTGTAATATCAGGGCCCCGTAACTACGCGTGAACACACAACCCCACTATTCCAAAATTTGTCTATGCCAAAAACTTCATTTGATTATTTAACACCCTTACAGTAAGTAGTCACATCTTTAAATTGTCGTACAATACGGTAATCTGTCCAAAATATATAGCAATCGATATTAACAAAACCTTTGATACAGAACCCAAAAATATTTCCGTTAAACCGTAACAATACACCACATCTCAAACATAGACAGTCCAAATTCCCCTTTTTACCTTAGGACAAAGCGTAGATTCACTCTTAATCGACCAACCCTAACTGCAATGAGAGGCTAGTGTCATACATTTCTTTTATATGTGTCACCTGAATTGTGAATAATTTCCCAAAAATGCTTCAGGAATCACTCACCATCTGTGTCGTTTTCGTAGAAATATTTCCAGAAACTTCTTATTATCTTTAATACTAACGAGGGTCATTCCTACCCACGTTAAATCCTATTCTACGACAGATGGAAGCGTTTCCTAAGCTATTGGTTAAGAATAATCTAATTGTTCTCTCAGTGGTTTCCGAAATAGGTGAAATTTTATCCTATGTGCGCCAGAATTTGTTGATGTTAAATGAAAAAAAGAAAAAATACCAATAAACTATTATTATTATTATTATTTAATAATTCAATTAATTTAAAAAAAGTCTCTCTATTGATTATCCTATATAATTATAATTATTACTTATTATTATTATTATTATATTTATATTCTATTATTATTATTATGCGGTCGATTTATTATTATTTCATTTATTTATTAAAGTATTATTTATTTAATATTACTATTGTTATTATGTTATGAGTTCATGTTATTTTTATTATTATTGTATTATTATATTATTATATTATTATTATATTATTAGGATTATTATTTTATTATTATTATTATTATTATTATTACTATTATTATTATTATTATTATTATTATTATTATTATTATTACTTATTATTATTACTATTTAATTTATTATTATATTATTATATTATTATTATTCATTATATTATTATATTATTATTATTTTTATTATAAGTGGCCATATTATTGTTATTATATTATTTATTATTATTATTATTTGTATTATGTATTTTATCCTATTGATTTTATTATTATTTATTATTTATAATATTATTATCCTCCCAGTCAAAATGTAAAATCGTATACGTTTCTTAGTATTCAGTAACGACTAACTCTGAAAGTATAATTTTATTATTAATGTCAGAATGTTATATAAATTATTATTATTATTAATTAAAATTAATTTATTTTCTATACTTAAATTATTTTTATATATTGATTTATTTTACTTATTTTAAATTTAAATGATATAAAGTTTTTATTTCATTATTGATTATTGATTGTATTAGTATTGATGATTATACTTATATAAATTATTAAATATTATATTATTTAATAATTTATTATTATTTATATATATAATATTATTTATCATTATTAATTATATTATTATATTATGATATTATATTTATTATTATATTATTATTAATTAATTATATTATTTAATTAATTTTATTATTAATAATTATTATTATTATATAATTCAGTTTAAATTTTAATTATAATAATTTTAAATTATTTAAAGATTTATATCATTATTATTTAATTGAAAATTATTATTATTATTGAAATTATTAATTATTTAATTCTATTATTAATTATAAGAAGATTTTTTATTATTGATCTTTTATACATTATTTATTTACTCTATTAATTTAATTTAATTATTTTATTATCTATTATAATTATTTATATATAATATAATAAGATTATACATTACAAAATATTGTGCATATTTATATAATATAATTTATATGTATATAATTACATTTAATAGAATTAAAATAAAAGTATTTTAAATTATTAAATTCAAGGTTAGGACGGAGATAATGCGAAAGGCTTTTGTGAAAGATATATCATAATTCACTAAATATTTTCCGTAATTTTTGATTTTGTAATTTTAATTACTGTTATTATTATTTGTTATATTATTATTGTATATATAACTATATTAAGTAATTTAAGTAATATTTAATTATGATATATATTATTATTTGTTTATTGTTATTATAATTATATAATTTAATTATTTATATTATTTAATATTATTATATTAACACATAAATTAATACAAAAAATATTGTTAATTATATATTTAATTATATATTGATTTATAAATTATATTAATTTGGTGATCATTGATGTAATTATTATCAAATTAAGACTATTAATTATTATATATATAAATTATTAAATTATTTATTATATTTATTTAAATTATTATGATTATTATATTAATTATAATTATTTATTATTTATTATTATTTATTATTATATTATATTAATTAAATTTATATATTTAATATTTAAGTATTTTTATATTATCTTTTAAACTATTATTATTTCAAAAATTTGTCGTAGCAATTTCCTTCCTTTTTTTTATGTCATTGGTATGATTGTGGAATGGAAGGTGAGTGAGTTTACTACTTCACTCTCTTTACTCTAATTATTCTCAAAAAAGCATGATTATTATTATTATTATATTCCATTATATTAAGATATTATAAAAATCAAATAAGATTTATTTGATGATTATCTAATTCTATTATTAATGTAATAATGATAGTGTTAAGCTTAGTATTCCCATTATTATTTTTCGTGCTATTGTGTGATTATTATTATTTTTATTATTATTACTATTATTATTATATTTATTGGATCATTATATTTATTAGTAAGAGAATTAAATCATTAATATAAATATAATCCATATATGTATTATTATGTATTATCCTCATATTATTTTATTATATTATTCATTATTATTATATATTATATTAATTATGTTTGATTATTATTCTTATATTATTTATCATTATTATTATTTTATTATTTGTAATAAATAATAAAAATGCTATTTATAAAAATATATTATTTATTCTATTGTTTATATGTTATTTATGACTTTAATACAGGATGTTATTTTAACATATTATTAATATAAATTCTTAGGAAAAGTTAATAAGATATTATTATTATTATTATTATAATTAATTATTTTGAATTTCAGAACTATATACAAGTCGTGTCAACAAAGTGTCTCTTTCATACTCCTTTACCACGCTGCAAAGCTTTTCAAACAAGGAAATCAAAGTTTCCAAGATTTATTTTCCGACGCCAGTTTAGGAATCCGACGAAGCGGAAACTCTGAATGGGAAAGTCCGATGCTCTTACCTTTGAACCTCCCAGGATGGTTGTAAGCCCCCTACTTTAGAGGTTTTTCGGACTTATGGACACCTTCTGAGAAAGTGGACAATGATTTTTCTTTCTGGTGACGATATTTTTATGAGATGAGTTTATTTTTTGTTGTGTCTTTAAATAGAACCCTTTGTGACACAATTCTTGTGTTTGTGATATAATATATAAGATATGAATTTTAAATAAATTTTTTTTTGTGGGAATAAAACGTTAAGTAACTTTAAATTAAAATTATAAATTATTTATTAATTTATATTATTATTATTATTATTATTATTTCATTATTGATGCTATTATTATTTATGTGTGATTATTGATTAATTATTATTTAAAATAATATTATTATTATTATTTTATTATATATTATATGTTATTGTTTTGATATTATTATATTATTAATTTAATTTATTATTGTTATTCTAGTAATTAATTATTATTATAATATTATTAAATTATTTAAAATGTACTATTCATTATGTTTATTATTTATTATCATTATTATTATTATTTATATATTATGATTATTATTAAATATAATTTTTTATTATTATTTATTATTACTTTATTATTATTTATTATTATATTATTATTATTATTATTTTATTATTGATTTTATTATTATTATTATTTATTATTATTATCCTTTATCCATTATTATTATTTATTATTATATTATTACCAATATATATTACTGTTATTATTATTGAGAATATTAAATATTAATTAAATTACTATAATTATTGAGTTATTATTATTATTATTATTATTATCATTTATTTCATTATTAATAATTATTATTATTATTAAGTTATTTAGATTTTATTATTATTATTATTATTAAATTATCTTATTATTACATTATATTGATTTTACTTGTTGAACGATGTCTAAAACTTATATTTCCCTTATATTATTATTGTTTGTTTGTATGTTTATTATTATATTATTATTTTTTATGATTAATTATGTTGTTCTTATTATCCTCCATTAAGAATATGATTTTATTTACTATTAATTGTTATTTAATGTATTTACTAAATTATTTGAGGCTTAAGGACGAAAACGAGGATCCACCTCATCTTTAGTTATTCCTCTTTTCTCCATCTAGTAATTTACTTTTGTAATTAATATATTGTACGCGTCTAATATATAACCATGTAATCTATTAGAGAGAATAAATATATTTTTGATTTGATTGATTATTTATTATTATTATTATTATTATTATTATTATTATTATTATTATTATTATTATTATTATTATTATTATTATTATTATTATTATTATTATTATTATCATAATCATTATTAACCAGATTGTATTATATATATTATTATTTTATTATTATTATTATATGGATCTGTTATATTTGTTTTACCTCCTCATTATTAAAATTAAAACTATTTTATTGATAATTATTGTATTAGTGTGAGTGTATTAATTATATTATTATTATTATTACTATTATTATTATATTCTTTTATATTGTCAGAATAAATTTTAGGTAGGCTCTGGGTCACCTTCATTCTGGCACTAATAATTTTACAGCCACCTTTTTTTCTGGCTACGAAAGCAACTATTACGAGCATTCGGTCGTATGTGCGTTAGGGGTAGAATCCGGCAGGAAAGGTGTTGTGCTAATAGTGGGGGTTGGTGTGCCCTTCACTCAGTAATCTAACACCACATGGTTCAAAGGGCAAGGATTTGATGACTTTTCCTTTCAGATTCGCTTCTTTGTATTCTTTTTCCTTTCAAAGTTAGAAAGAAAACAATTCCCATCAAGAATCTTTTCTCTCCCCTAGGGACTCCGCCCTAAAGGTCACCTGTCCGCTTCAAAGAACCTTTTGTTCGCGTTAATGCACAAATTATTCATTCTCTCCAGATTGAGCTGAAGACGAGTAAATTCCCCAAGACTCCGTAAGAGGAAATTAGAATGTCGCCGGTAGCGGCTAATCTATAAAAAGAGGTAAATTATGTCAGAGAAATCATTCCACTAATTCTGAAACATCACACACAAATAAGGATATAGCCAAAAAATTTCAATTTCTAAATATTAAGTTTTCTTCTAAAATGTTGTTTGGACTTAAGGACAGACACCCTTTCTGAGAAGTGGATATGGTGTTTTTTATTAAATTTTTGTTTTTTTCTTTTTTTTTCTCTCCCTTTCCTAATTTTCCTTTTTTTTTTTTTTTTTTTTTAAAATGACAGAAGTTGAATGAAGGCACGTTTTTTATTCTTGTTGTATGCGTATTGTCCTCGAGAAGTAGGAACCTCGAGTGTGTGTGAGAAGAAGAAAATATGTAACTAATATGTATAATTTTTTGATTAATGGCCAAAAATATCATTGCTTTGGATTAGAGTTTAAATATTGAAATATAAAATATTAAAGAATGTATGTCACTCAATATGTAACATATTAAGCAGGAACTTTATTTTATGTGCCTATCGTGTTTCGGAAAAACAAACAATTTAGAAATTTTTGAGTGTAATTTAAATATAAATAGCAACGAACAATAAGAATAACTCTCTTTTTGACTCTCTCAATGGGTTTTTTTCGTCTTTTAAGTATATGATTTATACTTATAGTAGGAGTAGTTACCCAGGTTTTGATCAAATTAAAAAGAAAATTACGTGTCTATGCTGTCTTGAATATATTCCTAATATAAATTAAGAAACAATACCTAACTCAAAGCGAGTCCTTCTATACATTAATATAAAATGAAATGTTAATATGTTAAACATTCTTCAAACAACAGTCAGCGATAAATAAGTATTATGGAATACTAATCTTGCAATATTAAGCATAATTTATATATTTAATATATCGACTCAATTGTATCTCTATTAGTAAAAATAAAACTAAAAAATAAAAATAAGCCATAATAATTTAAATAATGATTACGCCAATAACATTAGTTATATAATTTAATAAAATAATAATGGCTAATGTATCATAAGGAAAATAATGATAATAGAGATTTCTTATCATCCTACTATAAGTTTATGGTGTTATTCGGTACATTGTTATATGTACCCATAATGGCTTGGAGAGGAAAATTTAATACATACGTATATATTAAAATATATATATTGTATAATTATATATATTATATATATATATATATATATATAATTATTATTATAATATTATATATATATATTATATTATTTATTATATAATATTTATTAATATATATATATATATATTATATTATATTATTAATATATATATATATATATATTAATTAATATAATATTATATTATAAAATATTATATATTATATATATATAAGTATATTTAGTCCAGTGATTTTTATACTAAACCTACAAGTTATAAATCCCATCCTATATATTATATTATATATATAACAATATATATATATATATATAAATAGTATTAGATATATACTATATATACAATAATACTATAATTACGTACCCTAATATTGCCCTTAGTTTTATATTACTTTCTCCCATAATTAAGCTTTTATTAAAGAATGAATGAAAGAGCAAAGTTTTAAAGTATGGAGATAAATATACCATGATATATTATACCATAAATTATATAACTCTACTTTTTTCTTTTTATTCAAATTCAAAACAAATATGCATGAAAAATTATTATCAATGAAACTAAAGAATGGAATTCCCAGTGGCCGGTACGGTGTGTGCTGTGCGATCCAGAATGGCCCGGCACAGGCAACCACACCGTTAAACTTCTGTCTCTGCTGAACTCACGCTAACTACATCGTAGCCGCAACTAAATTCCTTATTCACTTATTAATCCTTACCTGTCCCTTCCGCACCGCATCCAACAGGTCGCTGAAAAGAGTTTTATGGGACACAGCACCACACAGCACCTCACCGGTGCGTGGACCAACCCCATAATAAATATATATTCTTTATATATAATCAATTTTTATAATCTATAATTGTAACCTTTAACCCTAATTTATCAGTCCCCTATATATATATATAATTATATATATATAATATAGTTATATTTTATGGTATATATATATATACGTAGTATATATATATATATATAGACCAAACATAATATTATATATATATATATATATATATTATATATATTTGTCGTTCGGAAGATCGCACTTAAAATTGCAGGAATGTGAAGAAATCAGAAAAAGAAGCTTAAGGAAAGAGAAGAGGAAATATAAATCTGTAGAACGGTTTTACCATCTGAAGTTCTGAGAAATGAAGATATGATTTTGCCTTGAGATATTGGGGTACTTTTTGAGATTTTTTTTTTTTTAAAGTTGAAAATGAAGTAATGTGAATATGTCACTGTGATTGTCCATAATTATTTCATGTCATTTCTTTCTACAGAATACTTGAGATAGTTAAGTATAGTAATGGATTGGATATTAATTTTAAAAACAGTTTATTTTAATTTTATGTAAACACTTGTTTAGGTAGATTCTTTAATACTATTTTTATGTATCAAAAAAAAAATTTGACTAGTGCGAGTTTTTAGTACAATTTTTATAAATCTAACATTATTTATTATTTTATATTATTATTATTATTATTATTATTATTATTATTATATTATTATTATTATTATATTATTATTATAGTAGTAGTAGTAAAGTAGTAGTGTCATTATTATATTATTTATTTATATATTATTATTATTATATTATTATCTATTATATTATTATTATTAGCTTTTTTCTTTATTTTAGCCTTCTTTTCTCTGTGTAAATATTAAATTTCTGTAGAATGTAGAAGTCTTAGCTGTAAATTAGTCGCTAATATAATATATATTATATATATATATATATTATATATATATATAATATATATATATAATTTATTATATATATATATATATATATATATTTTATATATATATAATATTATTTATATATATATATATATATATATATATATATATATATATATGCAATGAGTCAAGTAGAATCAAACAGTAAGATCCACGTCTACTGGACGGTAAGGTTTCCTTACAGATTGAGATGTAGCTTTTTAAACTGGTTTCATATATATATATATATAATATATATATTATATATAAATATTTAATTATATTATATATTATAATATATTATATATATATATATATATATATATATATTTATATTATATAATATATTATATATATATATGCATGATATTAGTGCTAAGTGAAAACTCATTTTTGAACTCTTTTTGTCTATAAAATTAAAACTTTCTTCATTTGATGAACTTTAAAACAAGTTATTTGGTTACCAGTTCCTGAGTAGGAATTTTTATTAGCTAATTTATGATGAATTAGTGAGTTCTTAAACTATATTTAAGTTGGTTCTCGTAGGTCGTTTTTTAATACTTGATTAATGGAAGTTCTTTTCTTGTTATTTTAAAGATTGAAATTAAAATTTTAGACCACTGCTATATATTCAGCTTTTAATTTTTTTTAGTATTATTTATTATTTGATGATTAGACTTTAGTTGTATTATCCCATATTTATTTTCCCGTTAGTTACTCTGTACTAGGCATAGGGGTCCAAAATTTAAATTAGAAATCCTCTACTTGTATATTTTCAAAGTTAAGAACATGGAATCATTACCAGATTCACTGTATGAAGTACGGATATAATATGTATTATGTTATGAATTCATCCAATAACCCAAGATGCAGTTGAGATTTTTATATTTATTCATAGTCTGTAGTTAGTACATAAGCCACACATATTTTATAAGTTTGAAATCCCATAGAATTCAACCTGAAATATTTTTCTGTTTTTTTAATCTTACTATTCATTTTACATTATTCTCTTTCGGGAGCTCAAAAATTCGACAATTATTTCTTGAATAAAAATGGTCAGGGATTAGATCAGAGCTTATGATTTGATTATCATCGTGATGGGATAGGAACATTAATTTCAACAGTTCAAGAACAGTACTACATCTTTTCTTCTTACTATACAAGAATTATCTTTTCATGCAATCGACGATTTGAAAAAACAATGAGATTCATTATTTTATACCGATGTTAGTTGAACGGATATTCAAATATCAAAGAATCCATAAGGGTGTTTAAGTTGCCCCATTTACCACACCCTGCAAATCCTCGACCATCTCCTACAAACTTTCTTCAGATTCTCCGCACAAAACCAAATCATAGGGCATCCTCCACTATCTCCATTTTTCCATCAGGGTCTACACCCTCTTCCTGCCCCTCCTCACCTTTAATCTATCCATCACTCCACCATATACAAATTAAATAGATGGAGATATAACAAATCCATGCTCCACTCCACTATTAAAAACAATTCCTTTCAACTCCTTTTATTCTTATACACGCTTCGACTACTCGACATACCCGTACTTTGACTCAGTCAGATGGCTACCACAATACATATATCACTGAACCTTCCACGAACTTCGCTGTTAATCCTGTCGTACGCCTATTGCAAGTCCATAAAACTAAATCAAGTTTTTGGGTTTCCTTTTCTCTTTTTCTCACTTCATTGCTTTAATATTAAAAATTTGATCTACCAAATCCTCTACCCTTTCTAAATGCACCTTGTTCTTCAAAAAAACAGCTCTCAGTTACCAACACTCGATCACTCTTTAACCAAAAACATCAGTTATATATCTTCCTACAACCTCCAATAAAACTAATTCCCCTAAAGTTCCCTTATCCTTTAAATCTGGATATAAAGTAACAGCAAGTAAGTGGACATTGAATATAGGAAATAAAAATTCAACTGCACTTATATTATTTGGTCTAAACCTATCTTCTCGATTCCTCCACCCATTTGAAAAAATATTAAACACCCCTATTTATTAGTTAAATGTTAATGGATGCTAAACTTGAGGTTGTAAGCATTTGAAACAGTTATTAACCAACCCTATTCTTTCCTTTTCAAACCCAAAAAAAAAGTATCAATCATTTTTGGCTGTAATATTTTCAAAAAATTTAAGGATCATAATAAAGAAACACTTATATCTTCAATAAAATTCTTACGGCAGTCACCAAGGTTGGACTTAGAATGAACCCAGCATCCATGGGCCTTTACCCGTGAAAGGAAGCAATATTTCATATACACCCACCCTCTCTAGACAAATTTAGGCATTCTCTCAAGATATGTTAATTTTCTCCCTCCAATTGGTTGCATTTCGTACTTACCCTATATAATGTGAAGCTGAAGTGAAGTATGAAGTGTATAATTTTTGCTTGAAATATGGTGTATATGAAGAGAAGTTAATAATAGTAATGATGATGATGATAATTGAAATGAAATGATGGTAAAATATAAATGGTAATTGTAACGATATCAACCCTCCACCTAATAATAATAATGAGAGTAATATAATGATAAAATGATTGAAAAGACAGAGTTTGAAACTTGATAATAATAACTGTGACGAAATAATAAAATGAATGGCTAATGTAATGATGATAATTTATATTTGTATATGTGTATATATTAAAAATTTTTTTTATGTATATTCCCATTTCTATCCCATCACACAAATGCGTCCCGAAAATAGCTCAGTGTAGAGCACTCGCCAGCAATAGTCGAGTTCTCACCCCAGGGTCCCAGGTTCGCAACTTGTCGGGTGGGAGAATGTGAGCTGATTCTATCCTTTGGGCTGGCTTCGTCCTGCTACTCGAGCGTTATAAACAATTTACACCTCACTCCCTTGATTAGGGCTCTGGTCCCTCCTCACCTTACCCACTTGCGATCCACTCCCCAAAATACCCCCTAAATTTCTTACACACTGCTGCAGGAAGCCGGGGGCGGTCAAACCCACACCAGTTGACGCTAATGCCTAACCTACAGGTGCAATCAATAGCCCTTCTATTCTCCTTTCAGAATCTATAAACTATATTATATATATATATATACATATTACCTATATGTATAACCTTATATAATAAATATAAAAAATGTATGTAATATATCAAAGGCGATTGATGAACTAATAAGTATTAATATATATTTATTACCTCATATCCACTAATCACTTACCCACATAAACTACTAATAACCCCATTTATTTAAAAGCGCCCGATAGCTCAAAGTGTTAGAGCGCTGGCGCCAGCAAAGCGCTGCCCATGGGTCTCAGTTCGCAACTGGCTCGCCGGGTGAAGGAGAATCGTGAGCTTATTCTTACCTTTTGAGGCATTGGCTTCCGCTCCCTCAGCTTCGTGAGACCGTAATAAACAAGTACACCTCTCACTCCAATTGCAGATTATGAGCTCCTGCAACGTGAAGTATACGGCCTGAAATAATACTAACCCATTCATCTCCCAGATTCATATATATTATATTCTTATATTATTATTAATATAACATATAACATCCTACCACTATAATAATAATAAATTTTACCCCTTTCCTATTATATTATCCACTACTACTATTTATATACCTATACCTACACTATCCTACCTATATATATATTACAATATATAAATATTACTACTATATATCAATATCCCTCCATATATACTCATCACGCACCTAGTACACTCCTAGTAACTCTACTACTCTCCCCTCCTTACATCTCTTCTTCCATCCTCTCCTCTCTCTCTCTCTTCTCTCTCCTCTCTCTCTCTCTCCTCTCATAACTATATATATTATATTATATCACTATCTATATATTATCTATATATATATAGTATATTAATATATATATATAATACATAGCTTATCCTCTTCCTATACTTATTTGTTATATATATTATTAAGTATTTTACCTAAATATATATATATTAAATATGTAAATACCCACTTATACTATTATTTACCCAATATATACTATTATAGTTATATATCTATAATTATTTTATATATATTATATAATATTAATATATTTTTATTATATTTAGTCATTGAAATTATCATAACTTACATATATATAAATGCTGGTTAATCAACTTCTTATTATTATATTATAATAATATATATATATATTATTTATTTTTATCTCATATTTATATATTATATTACCCTAATACTATATATATATATGTACTTGGATAGTTAGGTCTTAAAAGCCTCACAAACTTAAAACTTTGCTTTACATATTATCGAATAAATATCATACTACCCATCAACCTTATATATATATGGAGTTATTATTATATAATATTATATTATATTAGATTATTATTATATATATACCCTAAATATATACCCTATATACGCTAATATATTTATTATATTTACTTATTATATTATATTATATATATTATATAATATATATTATTTATATATATATAATATACTGTATTCTAGGACGGCGACATCCAACACTCTCGTGCAACTCGTGCTCAAGCACGAGAAGTGACATTTTAAGAACTACTCATCTATTTTTGTCATAATCTTAACATAATATGTTACGATAATATTTTCCTAAAATTTTTTTGATGTAAGTTTGCTAAATAAAATAATAACAATAATATATTAATAATAAATATAATAAGAATTATGAAAAATATCTTCAAAGGATAAATTATTATTACTGAAATCTGGCAACCCATCTTTCACCTGATCCATTTAACTTTGGACTACCAGTATATCCCAATAGCAATTGCGGGGATATCATATTAGTGAATTAGAGTTTTAAATCTTATTTATATTAGATCTACCTGTTGTTATAGAATAAAAGTGTTAAAATTATCTAAACATAATAAATAATATGAAATAAAAAAATAATATTTAAAAATAAGAAAAGAAATAATAAATATATACTAAAATATTTATCAATTATAATATAAAAATAAAAAGCAGCTTTAAACATGTAATAAAAATAATGGGCAAAGTTCACTGCAAAAACTTTACCAAATAAAATAACGGTTCCACAACAAAAAACATAAATTTTAATGGAACTAAAATAACAAGTTTTTATTATTATACTCATATGAGTACTTATATACATATTTAGGATAGTATGCGATCTATATATATTATTATACATTTTTAGTACATATTATTATATATATATTATATACAGGTATATATTATTAATATATAATATATGTATATATATATATATTATATATATATTTATTATTATATATATATTATATATACCTTATATAGTAGATGAAATTATAACTATCCTTGTAATTTATATAAATCATAATAATAAATATATTACAATAAAATATATATATATGTATATAATTATATATACTATATATATATATTCATAAATTATATGATTATATATATCTATATATTAAATATGATATATATATATATAATAATATATATATAATATATATATATTAGTATACATATATATATAAATTCAAATTATATATCATATAATATATATATATATATATATACTATTATATATTTTACTATTATTTATATGTATATAATATATTATATATATATTAATATATATATATATAATATATATATATATATATATATATTATATATATATATATTTATATAGTATATATATATTATATAATATTATATATTATATATATATTATATTATATAATTATACCCCTATATATATATATATATATATATTATATATATATAAATATACCCTACTGTATTTATATATAAGTATATTTATATATATATGTAAAGTTAGTTTTATTTAATTTATAAATATACATTATTTTTTGTTTCATAATTAACTAAATATTATATAGCTGATGTATAGAACATAAAATAAATATAAATATATTATATATAAATATATATTATATAATACATATAAATATATAATATAATAATATATATTATCTATATATTATATTCCTACTACTATATATATATATAATAATATTTATATACTATATATATTTATATATATATATATTATATATAGAGAGAGTGAGAGATCGAGAGAGAGAGACAGTGCAGAAAATGAGAGACTGACGAGACCACGAGAGAAGTGATGAGAAAAGCTAATTGAGATAGAAGAGATCAGAGCAACGATGTAAAAGTAAAAAGTGGCTGGAGGCTCAACCATGAAATATATCAAATATTATATATAATTTATATCTTATTATCTAGATACTAGTATATTATATCATTTCTTAATATATAAATAACTATATTTTTATTAACTATTAAATATTCTTTATGATTCAAAAAATATTATTTCATAATATATTATATATATATACTATATATATTATACCTAAATAAATATATATATACAATCAAACTAATATATATATAAAATATATCTATATTAATTATAAATAATATTTTATTACATACATTTAAAATTTAGTCTATATTAAATATGGTTATATATAATACTACTATATATATTAATATACTATCAATTCTATATCATATTATCTGATAATATAATAATATATATAATATACATTTATAATATATATTTATTTCATCTATATAATAAGTATATTTATATGTATATTAACTTTATATATAAGTTAATTATATAATGAGTAATATCTTAGTATATATATATATATATATATATATCATATATATTTATTTATAGCTAGCATATTTATAATATGAAATATAATATATTTTGTTAACACTATATATTATATAATATAAACAATAACCTCCCTTCCCCCACAAAGTCGTTCATCCTTATACTTATATGTATCTATATACTTTTATATATATACCTATATATATACCTATATACCTACCTTATATATATAATATATATATATATATATATAGTAACCACTACCGCAGCCCAGGAGTTGACATCACGCTCTTTCATGAGCTTAATTTTAGGTGTACGTACGTTACCCGCCTTCCAAGCTACGTCTATGGGGTGTTTTTACCGCTCCCAGCTTCCTTTAGGGGGTATTTTATCCGTTCCAGCTTCTTCCAGAGGGTGTTTTACCCTTTACCCTCCTCTGTTTCTCTCCGTCGGTATTTTTATGCTTCAAATTCTTACCTGAGGGTGTTTTCACTCCCTCCCATGTACGTCCAGAGGACATTTTCATGCTTCACGTTCTTTCCTGAGGGTGTTTTACCCTCCCCAGCCACGTTCTTGGGGTGTTTTACCCTTCTCTGCTTCTCTCAGTGGGTGTTTTTACCCTCCTCAGCTTCTTTCGTGGCGTTTCTACCCGCCTAGCGTGACGTCGTTGACTTTGGCCACGTGCGTCTCACACATACACGCAGTGTGTGTGAGCATCACCCGCGCCAGTGACGTCCATGAGGAGTTTTCACTGAACCGCACTCAATTGTTGCTCCCTCCGCTCTGGGCCTCTCTCTCTCTCTCTGAGACTGCTCGTGTGCTTTGCTCCACTCTTGGTGAATGCTCCTGTGCTCTCGTAGATGGTTTCACGGGTTCCCCACCCCCCTCGGTGACTGCTCCTGTGCTCTCGTGGAGGTATGCTCTCAGATTGACTCCTACGACTGTAGTTGTACTACTACTGCAAGTCTTTCGTGTTAATAATTTCACAGACTTTAAAAACGACGTAACTCAATATGACAGTATCGCAGATAACGCGAGGGAGCCCTCGCTAATTCATGCATGCGCTATTGCTTTACTGCTTTACCGATTTACTGCTTTACTGCTTTAATGATTTACTGCTTTACTGCTTTACTGCTTTACTTCTTTGCTACTTTACTGCTTTATGCTCGATAAAAACAGGTTATATCAACCTTAAAGACGAAACTCACAAAGAAAATATAGCATATAACCCGAGGGAGACCTCACTCATCTATGCATGAGTTATTCCTTTACTGCTTTACGGTCGATAAAAAGCATGTTTTTATCAAACTTAAAGCTATAACTCAATAAGGCAAATAACAGAAGGGATCAATCCCTTTTCCTAGCATACGCTATTGCTTTATTGCTTTAAAACTTTACTGCTTTACTGCATTACTGCTCTGTACAAGTGTTTCACTGTTACAATTCCTATTTGACCACACATTTTTGTTCTATAAATAAAGAATTATATATGGGAAATATAACTATCCTAATATATATATTATATATATATATATATATAATATGTATATTACCTCACTAATATATATGCTATACTATACACTATACTATACTAAATTATATATATCATATATATATATATATATTACTATATATATTACTACAATAATACATATAAAATCCCCTAGTTAATTCACCACGATGGATATTTAATAATACTTTGCTTTGAGCAAAAGCCATTTTATATTTAAAATAACAATCTATAGTTTAATTTTCTCTCTATATGCCCTGACCCCCGCTTCCAAGCTTTCAGTGGAGGAATATCCCTCCACCCTCTTTTCAGCGGGCCCCTCATAATAAGACGAAGGAATGAATGGTCAATGAACTAGGGCTCCATTTTTTAACTCTTGTTAGCGGTAATTGGTTTGGATTCTCCAAGGTGTTCTAATCTTCCTTCTCAGTTTTGTATCAGCCGTCATAGAATATTGAAGTAGATACTCTCTATGAAGCTTTCATTAACAAAATGCATCATCTATGTGTAATTGCCAATTGTCTCTGTTTTATATATTTTCTGATATTTTTTTTAAGTAAGATTCATAAAATTTTCTGAATTTATGATTATTGATAGTTTGTATTTTTAGGTTGTTATCAATATTGATTGGGTGGCCTTCATTTAAGTGGTGCATAACAAGAGGAGAATTACTGTTAAATGTGCTGATATCGTATTTGCGTTGGTATATTCTCCGGTTAATGTCTATTGTTTCTCCTATATATTTATTTTTACATGATTTGCAAGGAATAGAATATATTGCGGCATGACTATTTTTATTAATCTAAGGTTTTAGAAATTTATTGAGTATGTTATATTTAGTAACGATGTTTAGGTTTTGCATTTTATAGTTTATATCCGTATTTACTGTTAAGGTATATTTATGTTTATTAAAAGTATCATTTTTTGTCGGTTTGTCTCCATTCTGATTTTCTGTTGAAAAAGTTCTGTTTGCCCTGTTTTATTGTACTTTGGTGATATACTTATGATATATGTTTTGTAAACTTGGTCACCCATTTAATTTCAATAAATGAAATTTCTTTTATGTTTCTAATTTTGCTTTTGTAACAAGCATGCAAAAAAATTTTATAAGAACCCATATATGACCCTAATATTAATAATATTATATATATAACTATATATTATATCATATAATAAGTATTTATATATCCTATTATATGTGAGTAGTATATATATTATTATATATATATATATATGTATATATAGAAGGAAATAAGTTTTAAAGGATAATAAAAGCGAGTTTTTATTTTAAAGCATTTATTACAGAATTATATATAATTCATTCACATAAAATTTTTGCGAATACCATCAAATACATATTTACAAGATTCAGTTCAAAACACATACTGTTTAAAAAAACATTATATAATGAAATAATTACAATAGACTCCAGCAAAAGATATCAACCTAGATTTTAGAGTACGAGGGTTGAGCAGGCCGAGACATAGTTTTTATATATTTTTTTCCTAAATTTATTATATTTTAACAAATGAAATGAAATAATGATTATTCAATATAACTTTTAAATTCAAAGAACATCAATCAGGTAAACAGCTCCATTTTTCTCCCTTTAGACAAAAATCCAGTTGTAATGTGACGAGGTGAAGTAGTCCATCATGTGAATACGAAACCGGCTCCAAAATTCTCCAATCTTTCACAGAGCTCCTTATCTCCCACTTTACCATGCCGCGAATACCTCCCATATCAATACCAGAGGCTCGTTTTGAAACACCAGCTAAACTATCATTTCTTTTCACGTCATCTTTTAAATAATCTCACAAGCACGACTTCTGCAGCTAACTCTGTCAATTCTACCAGTGACTGACAACGCGAAGTCCACGAAGTAAACAACACGCAGTGATCAGCCCACACGATCTAGTAAACCTTACCACTAAACTAGAAAAGACTCTAGCCCATCACCATTGTCCCCCCTTTTCTAAAAAATCCTTTAAAATGACTTTGTTACTCGCTGACCAAACGATCTTTGACTGAGATAACTTAGCCACTATTATATATTACTATTCTCATATTACGTATCTCTTCAACCCGATACCTACACCCCCGATTTTCCGTCTATCTCTGCATGAAACGATATTAGCTCCCTATTATGGTGTAAAAAGGGTGAAATTGTGAAACCATTGCCCTTACCTTATACCACATTTCCATAGTCATATCGACCATAAGGATTGTCCGATTTACATGTAGACTGATACCCCTTGTCTCAAAAAAGGTGAGAATTGTATACCGATTTTTTTAGTAATTCCGGAGTCATGCTTCGTGCTCGACAATTGTTATTATTACTTTCTGGGGTAAATTGTGCAAATTACCGTTCACAATGTTAGTGATATTGATACTCGATAATCCCATGTAGTAAAATAAATAAATAATTTGTGGTTTTAACCCCAACCCTCTTCCTGTGATAGTGTACCCCTTACAATTAGCTGGAAAAGTGTTTCAAGAAGCGCAATTTTTCAATCCAGTATGCCTCTCCCATTCGTTGGACCCCAATATTTTTCACCCTTATTCTAAACTTATGAGACCTAGGCTCTAACCACACTTGAAAAACAAAGGCTCTGACAGTACTAGCCGCCCTTATAAGCAGCAGGTTTATCTTTTTATTTTAAGTGCGAATTTAAGACTTATCTGGTCTAAGTTACGATTCTACCACACTCTACAGCATAGACAGACACAAGTCATCTCCATCTAAGAAGAGAACGATATCTTCACTTCTAAACAAGAGCCGCTAGAATTCAAATGCTCGTTATTTGCTACATATTTGCTCTGACCTTAACGATTACCCATGTGGCTGAATAGTCCCTCGCTCTTTTGAAATTATAAAAACCACATGACTGTATGTGAGATTGCTTAGCATCATCTGAATAAAAATTTAACAAATGATCTATTATTAAAACTTCTATATATATATCTCTATGCACCCAGTGAAGTTTCATTGAGGATAAACTCAAGCCTAAGCGTTAAAACAAGTATACAGGTGAAATTTGACTCTGTATATACTACATGATCGTCGCCGGAAGGAAGATCTGTACCATCAGGCTTCATCAATTTCATTTTTATATATAAAAACACATTGGATGGATCTAGAATCTAGATACTGATCCGAAGTGCCTGGAATGTTGAACTCTCTGAGCCAAGCGAAAACGTCTAGGCCCATAGGGTCGTATCGAGTGATTGGGTCTGTTAAACGCTTATAAAATTGGTCTCGCTTACGCTAATCTGGGTGTGATTCATGGAGAGGAGATCCAATTCGCTCTTACAACAATCAGGTTTAGAAGGATGAAGGAAACACATCTTGACAGTGTGAGGACTGGCCGTGTAATGAGTAACGTAGTGAATAAACTTTCCTTATACACAGTATAATTACATGGTAACACATTTTAGGTTGAAGATACCAGTTAATAATTAAATAGCAAATACATCAATACATTTTTTCTTTATTTCATATAGACAAGATTTTCAAAACTGTTTAAAGAATATTCCATCATGTTATAGTTAAAGCGCTTGCTTCTTTCTAATATGAACTTTGCACAGCTGCGTATCGGTTGTGAATGGGTAAGGCCTTCCTTCTACATTCTTTATATACATCTTACAGAGCCAAATTGCGAACGATCCAGAGACAGACAATGAACATTAGGAAAGGTTATAACTTTACTTTCTTTAGGAAAATACACTACTTTTAATAGAGGGGCCTTAGTGTCCCCTACATATTCATGATCAATTATGTCGGTGTAAACCTATGTCATGCCTGGATGATCTATCGTCTCCGAAGGGATACATGTATAATGTAGTACGCGATCTTCTACGTCGACAAGTTGACTACGAGGGATAGAAGGGTTCTCCACAGAAACTATGATTCGCTTCAACATAGTAGGGATATCATGAAGGATATCTAAAGCACCATCACGTTCATGAATATGTTTATGCTGCCATGCTGATCGTCTAAAAAAACACATCACGGTCTCGTAGGTTTACGCCAGCTATTGATCTCAGCGATATTAATACTTCATCTTCATGGGGTCGCATATCAGTGTTGTAAACCAGATCCTTACACGTATTACTCGAGGCAAAGAGTGTATTTAAGTAACTAAAAATAGCAAGTACCTATTTAAAATACGCCTTCCTCAGTACAAATTTTTCATAGAAGTAATCTGAACCCCCTAGTGTCACTCGTTTCAGATCACCTGTGTTTTTCACTTCTAATATAGTTTCAACACACTCTACACTGCGATAAACAAACATCCAGTAAAGATTATGAGGAATATTCTCTATGTCGGTATTTAATATCATCTCACATAGCCCTACTTCATACACATCTCTTTCAAGCTCAACAGGATTCATTAACTCGGTTGTGAAATCAGAGAGTTTATTATCAGGATGTAGATTCAACGAAGCCGATGAAGGCATAGTTAAACAGAAGTGATTTGCACTCTCTATGATTACGATGAATACTGATTCTTAATTTCACTTGCTTTAATATAGGAGTTAAACTTAGCAGACCCCACCCTTTTTACCAAAACTTTAATTTTCGAAGCTTCACCAGAACGCTTGCGATTAAAAAGTATTACAAAAGTTAAGCTAAGCTTGCATAGGTTTTTCCACTTTTCTTTTGTTGGATTCTCTCCAATTTCTACCCTCAGTTTATCCATATTCAACTTTAAATACTTCTGTAGTTTCATGATATCTTCTGCAACTGGCAGAGCACTAGGTCTGTTCCATTTTGCTTCTTGCAGTGTTTTTAAGGCGTTTCTTGATACATCATCAGTCCAACCTCCAACCTAGTTCCATTTGTTTTATAACTTCATCATTTCTAAAGGGGTTGTCTTTATAGTTCTACGAAACGATCTATTGTAAGAAAAGGCAAGATGGCTCAGTATGTCAATATACTTAAAAGTATTCATGTGGGTGAAGTATCGGTGCATTCGCTCTTTGATCGTGCGTTGGACTCTTTAAACTATAGAAGCTTTATTTACTGAGAATGTGTTGTAATACCCCATATCATACTCTTAACTAATTCTTGAAATTCTCGGCCTAAGAATTTAGTCCACAGCATTTTAGGCCATCTGCGATCCTCCTCTATAATTTCACGTACTGCAGCTGCCACAGTAGCTGATTTATTATCTTTTAGAGGTTTTAACCACAAGCATCTGGAGCAAACGTCAATTGTGAACAGTATGTATTGGTACCCTTCGTTGTAAGAACTATATTAAATCATTTCAGACAAATCCAACTGTCACACGCTGTCAAGAAAAGGGGCTATGGTTTTTCGTGTAGGAAATTTTCTACGAACAGGCTTATGTAGAGTGAAA
>JABUQX010085102.1:0-7500 GCA_015478945.1 Trachelipus rathkii | reverse complement strand
TATTACAAACTGCTAGGATGCTTCTACTATGAGTTAGTCTTTTTCTATCACTTATAGCCTATATATATATATATATATATATATAATTATATATATATATATATATATATATATATATATATATATATATATATATATTTATATTATATATATATTATTATATTATATATATATATATTACTTGCACACACACCTACATACATACACTATAACACTTATACACACATTCACTATTGAAACTTATACACAAACTATGACACTTATAAGCACTTACTCACTTCTCCATAGACACTTACATTAAACCATATACACTTACATTCACACCCGCACCACAGAGATACACTTACACTTACACTCCCACACTCGATATTTTGATGCTTCAACTTTGATGCCTCAACTTTTGATGCCTCAGCATTGATGCCTCAGCATTTTAATGCCTCAACTTTTTTGATGCCTCCATCTTTGAAGGTTCCATCTTTGATGGAACTCATCTTTTGATGCGTCATCTTTTTGATACGCGTCTTATTTGATGATTCATCTTGTGATGCAATATCATTCTTTGATGGTCATCTCTTTTACCCTCCCATTAAAGAACAGAGTTAATATTAATGTTTTCTTCACCCCTAGTTCACAAGTTAACCACCGGGGCTCAGCATGAGCCCCACCCGCAAAGGATGCCAGCCTCGCACCAGCAGGGTGCGACCGCCGCCGGGGCGCGCCATTCGCGGTTCCCGCCCGCCACGTGCGCCCGCAGGCGCAATATTTCCGCGTGTCCCGCCCGCCCGTGCGCCGCAGGCGCAATATTCCCGCCGCGAATGAAAAATATATATATTATAAGTGAGTCATCATTTTTATTTCATACTTAAACATTTTATTAAAAACATTTTCGCGAACCTTAAAACTGTAACTTTACAAGCCCTATATTAACACTATATTTATTCATTATTTTTTACTTTAATTGTTACTTTTTACTTTTAATACTTTTAATTTTATTAAATTTTTAAAATTTTATATGTAAGAAGAAAAAAATCCAGAGTGTCTGAAATATATCATTTTATTTTTTACTACAATTGTACGAAATGTTATTAAAAACATTAACATTACATACCTTAAGCAGTAAAATCAGTAAATCAAATCACCCGTTTAACCTAATACCTAAAGGATTAGTATGCTTTTTTGTTTTACTGTTTTACTGCTTTAAACTCATGTTTTTACTGCTTTAACTCATATGTTTTACTTGCTTTAACTCACATATTTATTAACATTACATACCCTTAAGCAGTAAATCAGTAAATGCAATAGATGTGTGACTTAACACCAAGGGGGATTAGTATTGCTTTTTGTTTTAACTGCTTTTACTGCTTTTAACTTTCTGGCTTTACTGCTTTAACTTTCTGTTTACTGCTCTTAAACTCATATACATTACATACCTTAAAGCAGTAATCATAAATCAATAGAGGTGTTACATAGCAACAAGGGGATTTGTAAGCTTTTGTTTTACTGCTTTACTGCTTTAACTTTCTGCTTTTCTGCTGCTTTAACTCATGTTTACTGCCTTTAACTTCATATGTTTTTTCTGCTTTAACTCGGTATAATTTATTAACATTATGTTTTCTTTTATTTTGTTTTAATACTTTTTATTTTTATTCTTTTTATTCTTTTTATTTTATTTTTTTTATTTTTCTTTTTTATTTTTTTTTTATTTTTTTTAATACTTTTTATTTTATTCTTTTATTACTTTTTATTTTAATTTTTATTATTTTACTTTATTATTAATTATTTATTTTTATTATTATTATTATTACTTAGTTGTGTAATTTACTTCATGCCTATTGTTATATTATTTTAGAACACACATACACACCCGCACAACACGCAACACACACACACACACACACACACACACACACTTACACTTTATACACACATTCACTATGACACTTATACACACATTCACTATGCACTTACATTTACCCATAGAAGCCACTTACATTTACACTTATACACACACACACACACACACACAGATTTACTTACACAGATTTACCTACATTCACACACAGATTTACTTACACTTACACAGATTTACTTACACTCACACACAGATTTATTTACACACACACAGATTTACTTACAACACACAGGATTTACTTTACACTCACACAGATTTTACTTACACACACCACAGTTTTACTTACACACACAGATTTACTTACACTTCACACCGATTTACTTACACCACAGATTTACTTACCACACACACACACACCACACACACCCACACGCACACTCACTTACACACCCACACACACGCCACACTCACTTACACATATAACGTATAATTTATTAAAACATTTTATGATTTTAATTAAACACGTACATTTATATTACTCATTCAAATATAACTAAAATTTATTTCAAAGTTTCTTTAAACTTCTATAATAAATCAATCATTAACTTTGAACAAAGAATTTATTATTAACTGTTAATACTTTTTTTTTATAATTTTATAAAAAAAAGTTTTAAAATAACTTTTAGTAAAATTTTTATGAAATTTTATTAAAAAACATACAATTTTACGTTACCTTAAAGCAATAAATCAGTAAATAAGTAAGGTCAGCCCCTAGCACCCTCTTCACCAAGCTATGCCACGTTTGTTCTATTTTGACTTACTGCTTTACATCATCTTTTGCCATGTAATAAGTATAAAAATAACAAAATAGTTCTTCTCTGCCTAACATAACATGTATTTATTATAAAATCATTCTAAGTTTTATTTAAAAATAACAATTTATTCACTTACATTTATATTATTCGCTCGATGTTTACTAAAAATTTCAAAGTTTTTAAAATAATTTGGATTTTCTTTATTATTATCTATGTTACATTGACAATCCAACACGAGAAACACAAAACAACCCGCACTCGTTACAGATACGAACTGACCTCTCTCTGTTAAATGTGTTGAAATAACTACTTTCAAGCCCTAAATTTAGGATATCCTTGTACCCCGGGGCGATTTAGGCCTAATACCAGGTCAAAATATATTTCAAACTGACCTTTTTCCGAAATTTGGTGCAATAACTACGTTAGGCCTAAATTTAGGCCTAAAATTTAGGACTAAAGCCTTTTCTGATCACAGTGCTGATTTAATCCTAATTACCAGGTCAAAAAGGTAATTCCAGTATAGACAAGAATCGAGAAATCAATTATTATTAATTTTATAAATATATTTCAAACTGAAACATGCTGGTTCGGTGATCCTTTGATCAGGTAAGAAGGAAATGTTTTACCTTTCTTGTGAGTGGACGGGGTAATCCTTATCTCTATATGACCATCGAATTATGTGATTTGGTCGAGAATTATTTTTTCGCTTTCGTTTTAAGGTATGAAAAAACATGTTTTTTCATATCCTGAGCCCTACCTCTGATTGGATGAAAATTATATTTGAGCAGGCGGATGTTTTAGATCCAAACTCATTTTAAAATCATACTCGTTTTGGCTGTTAAGCTGTGCACAAGTTCTCTGATTTGTAATAAAAGTGTTCTATTTTCACTAAGTGTATATCATGTTTCACCTTAACAGGTATACCTCAATACAAGACATTGTCCAATGGGAAATCAAGATACCCGGAAGTAGGGTTTCATTCTTATATAAAAGAAAGCCCGATGGATTTGAATTTTTCAAGTGTGCTACCCATTCACCATGTTATAATACCAAGCGTATTTTCGTGAGTCCAGATGAATTACTTTGTATATGTAATCACACTGAAGAGTGGCTTACAGAATACTTTAAACCAAGCTCGGCTTTAAACTGGACCGAAACAGTTATTAGCCTGTGCGAAGAAACCAGCGATAAGCAACTTACTCTATCATTTTATAAACATCAAAACATAATCAGCTTGGAAGTTAGATTATGGGAGAGAAATAATGAAACAACCGTATTTGAACCTACATCATTTGGATTCTACATTTCAGGCCTAATGCAGCTGAAATATATGCTAGAGGTACGTAGGCGAATGTTAATGCAGATGAAGAAGACATATGTGTTATCTAATTACGTAACCGTAATTCATTACATGTTATACCAAGAATACTACGCATTTAAGAAAACCCTGATCGATGATCCTACGCGCACCATCGATCGCTTCCTAAGTTCTATAGACGTACAGAAATTCATTTATCTACTTAGAAATCAATGGCATGAGAACAAAAAGGCTTAATTCCATAAAATTTAGGGCCTAAATTTAGGCCTAACGTAGTTATTGCACCACATTTTACAGAAAAAGGTCAGTTTGAAATATATTTTGACCTGGTATTAGGCCTAAATCGCCCCGGGGTACAAAAAGGATTATCCTAAATTTAGGGCTAAAGTAGTTATTTCAACCCATTTTACAGAGAGAGGTCAGTTTCGTATCTGTAACGAGTGCGGGTTGTTGTGTTTTCTCGTGTTGGATTGTCAATGTACATAGATAATAATAAAGAAAATCCAAATTATTTAAAAAACTTTGAAATATTTTTATAAAATAATAACATTGATTCTCGATTCTTGTCTATACTGGAATTACCTTTTGACCTGCGTATTTAGGCTTAAAATCAGCCTGTGATACAAAATGGCTTATTCCTTAAATTTTAGGCCTTAAATTTAGGCCTAACGTAGTTATTGCACCACATTATACAGAAAAAGGTCAGTTTGAATTATATTTTGACCTGTATTAGGCCTAAATCGCCCCGGGGTACAAAAAGGATTATCCTAAATTTAGGGCTAAAGTAGTTATTTCAACCCATTTTACAGAGAGAGGTCAGTTTCGTATCTGTAACGAGTGCGGGTTGTTGTGTTTTCTCGTGTTGGATTGTCAATGTACATAGATAATAATAAAGAAAATCCAAATTATTTAAAAAACTTTGAAATATTTTAGTTAACATCGAGCGAATAATATAAATGTAAGTGAATAATTGTTATTTTTAAATAAAAACTTAAAGGAATGATTTTAATAAAATACATGCTATGTTAGCAGAGAAGAACTTATTGTTATTTTTATACTTATTACTTCGCTAAAGATGATGTAGAGCAGTAAGTCAATAGAACAAACGTGGCATAGCTTGGTGAAGAGGGGTGCTAGGGGCTGACCTTACTGATTTTTACTGATTTAGTGCTTTAAGGTACGTAAAATGTATGTTTTTAATAAAATTTCATAAATTTTAGTTAAAAGTTATTTTAAAACTTGTTAGTTATAAAATTTTTATAAAACAAAAAGTATTAACAGTTAACAATAAATTCTTTGTTCAAAGATAATGATTGATTTATAATAGAAGTTTTGAAACTTTGATATAATTTTAGTTATATTTGATTGAGTAATATAAATGTACGTGTTTAATTAAAAACATAAAATGTTTTAAATAAATTATACGTTATATGTGTTTAAGTGAGTGTGCGTGTGTGTGGGTGTGTAAGTGAGTGTGCGTGCGTGTGTGTGTGTGTGGTGTGTAAGTTAAATCTGTGTGTGGTAACGTAAATCTGTTTGAGTGAAGGTAAAATCTTGTGCTGTGATAAGTAAAACTGTGGTGTGTAAGTAAATCTGTGTGAGTGTAATAAATCTGTGTGGTGTAAGTAGAGTCTGTGTAGATAGAGATGATAATGTAAATACTGTTGTGTAGTATGTAAGGAGTAAATCTGCTCGTGTGAGTGCTATTGTAAATCTGGTCCGGTAACGTGTAAATTTCTGTGTGTGGTGTAAGAATAGTAAGGGTCTATGCTGGTAAATGTAAGTTGCCATAGTGACCTGTGTGTATAAGTGGGTCATAGTGAATGTGTGGGTATAAGTGTAAGTGTGTGTGTGTGTCGGAATTGTGTGTGTGGTGTGGTGTGTGCGTGTTGTGTGCGGGTGTGTATGTGTGTTCTAAATAATAATAACAATGGGCATGAAGTAAATAACACTAAGTATTAATAAAAATAAAAATATAAAAACAAAATAATAATAATAAAAGTAAAATAATAAAAATAAAATAAAAAGAATAAAAAGAATAAAAATAAAAAGTATTAAAACAAAATAAAATAATAATAAAAGTAAAATAATAAAAATAAATAAAAATAATAATAAAATAAATAAAAAGTATTAAAACAAAATAAAAAACATAATGTTAATAAATATATGAGTTAAAGCAGTAAAACATATGAGTTAAAGCAGTAAAACATGAGTAAAGCAGTAAAGCAAGAAAAATTAAAGCAGTAAACCAGTAAAACAAAAGCATACTTATTCCCCTTGTTGGCTATGTAAACACCTCTATTGATTTTACAACTGATTTACTGCTTTAAGGTATGTAATGTATATGAGTTAAAGCAGTAAGGCAGAAAGTTAAAGCAGTAAAGCAGAAAGTTAAAGCAGTAAAGCAGTAAAACAAAAGCATACTAATCCCCCTTTGGTGTTAGGTAACACATCTATTGATTTACTGATTTACTGCTTTAAGGTATGTAATGTTAATAAATATGTGAGTTAAAGCAGTAAAACACATAAGGTATTAAAGCAGTAAACATGAGTTAAGCAGTATAAACAGTTTAAAAACAAAAGTTCATACTAATCCCATTAGGTATTAGGTTAACACCCTATTGATTACTGATTTACTGCTTTAAGGTATGTAAAGTTTATGTTTTTAATAAATATTTCGTACAATTGTAGTAAAATAAAATGATTATATATCAGACACTCTGGATTTTTTCTTCTTACATACAATTTTTAAAAATTTATAAATTAAAAAGTATTAAGTAAAAAAGTATAAGGTAAAAAATAATGTTAATAAATATATGTGTAAAATAATAGGTCGTGTGTAATGAGTTACAGTTTTAGCGTTCGCGAAAATGTTTTTAATAAAAAGTGTTTAAGTATGAAATAAATGAATGACTTATAGTATATATATATATTTTTTCATTCGCGCGGAATATTGCGCCTGCGGGGCACGCGGCGGCCGGGAACGCGGAAATATTGCGCCGCGGCCGCACGCCGGCGGCCGAGGAACACGGCGGACGGGGGACGCGGGCGGTACGCACCAGCGGGGTGCCGCGCGCTCGGCAATTCTTTGGGCCGCCGGAGGGCTCATGCTGAGCCCTGGTGGTTAGCTTGGAACTAGGGGTGAAGACATTAATATTAACTCTGTTCTTTAATGGAGGGTAGGATGATCCATCAAAGATGATTTCATCAAAGATGAAATCGATCAATTATTAGACGGTATCAAAGATTGGACGGCATCAAAGATGGAGTCATCAAGATGAACCTTCAAAGATGAGGCATCAAAGTTGAGGCATTAATTGCTGAGGCAATCAATGCTGAGCATCAAAGTTGAGCGCATCAAAGTTGGAGGCATCAAAAATCGAGTGTGTGAGTTGTAAGTGTAAGTGTATACTGTGGCGGAGTGTGAATGTAAAGTGTATATGGTTAATGTTGTCTATGGAGAGTGTAGTGCTTATAAGTGTCAGAGTGTGTATAAAGTTTATCTCTCTTCTGGT
>JABUQX010085101.1:25000-26945 GCA_015478945.1 Trachelipus rathkii | reverse complement strand
CGCAGCCCCCCTTCCCGTTTTCTTTTATTTAACGTGTTATTACAGTTTTGTAATCTACTTAGAAACGGGCCAGAAGATCTGAAACTCTGCTATACTGAGCTATCTCTGGAATAGTAGTGGCAGAGGGGTGTTACCACCCGGCTATGTATAATGCTCACGATTTTTAGTAGAAATTCACACAAGTAAAATCTACTTAATATATATTATTGTTATATGTGAGTACTACATATTAAGATAGAGAATAAATATAAAATTACTGAGTATAAGTTTATATATATACTAACTCAAGAATCATGGATTCTATATATATGTGAATTACGTATATATTTAACATTATAATATATATGCTATATAAATAACTCTATAATTAAAAATACTATAAGGATGGTATTCCTATTATAAAAAGCTAAGGTAGTATAATAGATCCTAAAAAAAATACATGATTTAAGTCTATATTTAATGAGCTATTAAAATTAAATACCCAAAATTATATCTAAACTATACACTACCCATATAATCTATACTTTTTTTATACTATTATATATATATATAATAAGATAGAGCCTACTATAGGAAAATCTATTCTTGACTACTGGTGCATATATATTATTACAACAGAAGTAAATAGTTATTCTATAGTTATAGACATAGATAAAAATCGTAAGAGTATACCTATGATATATAATACTATATATAAATAGGATATAGATATTACTATGTGTGATACAATATTAAATAAGGCTTATTATGTAATTAAAGTGATAAAGGTGATATGATTGTATTACCTATATAACTATATATAATATGAAACTCATATTAACAATTGGCTACAACATATAAATTATTTAGATTCGTATGTCATAATACGAGAGAAGAATCTAATCAAATAATACAAGTTCTATTACTATATATATTATATATATAAAATAATTCCCCACGTGTTGTTGTAAGCTTCCTCAAAATATTTTTTCATAACAAGAAGTACAAAAGTATCAAATAAAGACACCTGCTATTTGATGTAAACGCCTACTAATCGGTAATGAAACTACTTAATTTGATTAATTTTTATCATTTTAAAAATTTTATTACATGTTTTTGTATAAGAGTTTTTTAAAAAGAAATCAGCTATATTTACACCCACTCTCTGGGAGAAATTACAGTGTACCATATTGTTCTTGACGTGTTCTATGCGAATCAGTTTGTAGAGATTATTAATTTTTCTTTCTCGTATAGAGGAATTATATACTATAAAGGGGGTCATACGAGTACTAAGGTCAGATAATTATATATATATATATATATATATATCATATATATATATATATATATTATATATATATTATATATATATTATATATATAATATATAAAGACATTGGTTTAAGCAGGCTGCCCAAATAAAATGAACATTTCAACATTCAAGTGCAGAACTGTTTATACAGAGGGAAATGTAGGCAGGTGTTTGGGATACTGAGATATATGAACGTTAAAAAAGTTTAGCGACCAGGATGGCATTTCTTCCCTTGTTTTAAGTGAATGTGCTTCTGAACTGGTGCTTGTACTCCTTCAATTCTACTTTTCGTGTGTTAATACCAATACTTTCCCTCAGTTTTTTAAGGAGGTAGCC
Organism: Trachelipus rathkii; assembly: GCA_015478945.1. Classification (NCBI taxonomy): domain Eukaryota; kingdom Metazoa; phylum Arthropoda; class Malacostraca; order Isopoda; family Trachelipodidae; genus Trachelipus; species Trachelipus rathkii. Next base: position 25,319 of record JABUQX010085101.1, on the reverse strand, counting down.
GTTCAGAACTTCCTAACTATCGTCCTATAGCTCTCACTTGCGTTCTGTCTATAATCTTTGAAACTCTCATCAATTCTCATTTCTTGAATCATCAAGTATGCCATTCTCTTCTTTCTGATCACCAGTATGGCTTTCGACTTTCGAGGTCACCTGGTGGCATGCTATCTTATCTTACTGATTTGTAGTCCTCTACCCTTAAGGGTTATTGGGAGACTTGTGTGGTGGCGCTTGAAATGTCGAAAACTTTTGATCGGGTGTGGCACCCGTCGCTACTCTCCAAGATCTCTTTCTTTTGGTTTATTCTTTCTCTTTGCCTACT
>JABUQX010085101.1:12500-15000 GCA_015478945.1 Trachelipus rathkii | reverse complement strand
TAATAATAATAATTAATAACAATAATAATAACAATAATATAATAATATAATAAATATAATTAATAATTAATAATTATATAATAATAATTAAATAATAATAATAATTAACCTAATAATAATAATAATAATAATAAATAAACAAATAAATAATAATAGTAATTACCATAATAATAATTTTAATAAAATAAAAATAATAATAATAAGAATAATATAATAATATGTAAATAATAATAATAATTAATTCATATTTCTTCTAATTTTTAATGATAATATAATAATAATAATAATTAATAATAATAATAATAATAATAATTAATAATAATAATAATAATAATAATTAATAATAATAATAATAATTAATAATAATAATAATAATAATAATAATTAATAATAATAATAATAATAATAATAAATAATAATAATAATAGTAATAATAATAATAATAATAATAATAATAATAATAATAATAATTAATAATAATAATAATAATAATAATTAATAATTAATAATTATTAATAATAATAATAATAATAATAATAATAATAATAATAATAATAATAATAATAATAATAATAATAATAATAATAATAATAATAATAATAATAATAATAATAATAATAATAATATTAATAATAATAATAATAAAATAATAAATAATAATTAATAATAATAATAATAATAATAATAATAATAATAATAATAATAATAATAATAATAATAATAATAATAATAATAATAATAATAACCTTATTGTAGGTTATATAAACAAGTAACGTCCTTTTCTCATGTTTGACGCTCATCATCCTCAATTTAAAAACTATTATATTTTTTTATAAAAAATATTGTATACATAATTTAAAAACTTTCAAGTTGAAACATGGCGTAAATATCCTCTTAAGCTGGGAACACCCATCAAAGTATTTAAAAAAAAATTATGAACTTTTCCGCCTCCAAAATTTAATTCATTAAACTTTTTAAACTTTTTTAAACTTAATAAATAAATAAAGTAGTAGTTTATTAAAGTATTTAAGCTATACTTTAATTAAAAAGTACTGGTTACGAATTTTTGTTAATAAAAGTATCAAGACTTTTTTTTTATATAGTTTCATATTTTTCTTATTAGAAATTAATTTTTAAAATAATAATAATAATAATAATAATAATAATAATAATAATAATAATAATAATAATAATAATAATAATAATAATAATAATAATAATAATAAATAATAATAATAATAATAATAATAATAATAATAATAATAATAATAATAATAATTAATAATAATAATAATAATAATAATAATAATAATAATAATAATAATAATAATAATAATAATAATAATAATAATAATAATAATAATAATAATAATAATAATAATAATAATAATAATAATATTGGCAAGATGATGATATTATTATTCTTAATATTATTATTATTATTATTATTATTATTATTATTATTATTATTATTATTATTATTATTATTATTATTATTATTATTATTATTATTATTATTATTATTATTATTATTATTATTATTATTATTTTAACGTACTTTTTACAAGTTCTTTCAATTCTTCTAAATAGTTCTTTATTTTCAGAAGAAATTTTATTCAGGACTATTCGAGAATAAAAAGAAGTTAAAACTTTTAATATTATACCAATATTTCGCCTGCATACTTCAGGCATGATCACGGTTAACTAACTATTATTTATAATGCAGCTTACAAAAATAAATTTCTAAATATAAAAAAAATAAAATTATTTTACATTAATTGTAAAGTTTAAAAAATAATTTTGATGAAAAATCAAAAAAAAAAAAAAAAAAAAAAAAAGCTTACATTGCCTTGCAAATACAACTATTATCATGGATACTAGGTGTACCTGCAAAACACTCAAATATTCAAAAAACATTCAAGCATTCATTCATTTCATTAAATTTCACATTGATGTCCGGCTTAAGTTTTTTAATAAAAAGAGATTCTGCTATGCGCAGATAGTTAAAATTACCAACTTGAAATAAAATTTTAAAACAATTAGCAATTTCAGCTGTAGGAGGGGATTTGTGATCCGTCTTGTAATGCTCACATATTTTACTTGGTTTATACCTGTGTTGCATAATTCGGGTTCTTAAGGTGTTAGTTGTGTATCCCACATAAGAGGAATTACATCCTACTTCTTTGCAATTAAATTGATACACAACATAACTTCTGTAATCCTCCGAACAATGACCACGGGTACTAAAATATGAGGACACTCGTCTCGGTGTATAGTAACTTCTAACATTTACTCTTTTCTCTGACTTAACATGTTCCTTTACAATTATGTTTAATTTTCGTTCTTCTCTAGAAAAATTTGTCAAATTTAATGATTTAAAATAAAAAGTTATCTTGCTTTCCATGTTAAGTGAATTTTTATTTGAAGTTAAAATGTTGTTTATAGTTCTTTTAATAACCTTTTCTATTTTAATTTGAGGGTAACCATTATTAATTAAGTT
>JABUQX010085100.1:20000-21802 GCA_015478945.1 Trachelipus rathkii | reverse complement strand
CAGGATTATTTCATATTATATATAATATATATTTATATAATATAATATACTATATATATTATATATAGAATAGTCTTCAGGTTATATATAAACAAAACGACGTTTTAAATTAAGTACAAGTCTCTCTCTCCTCTCTCTCTCTCTCTACTTCCTCTCCCTCTATCTCTCTCTCTCTCTTCCTCTTCTTTCTCTCTCACTCTCTCTCCTCTCTCTCTCCTCTCTCTCTCTTCTCTCTTCTGTTCCTCTCCAGGGCAGTCAAATTCACAGAAGAATAAATATAATGATTAGTTTCAAAATTTATTAACCCTCCAAAATAACTCTGAAACTATGTAAGTTCCTTCGTGATTTAATATAATATATTTGTTATATATCATATATATATATAATATATATAATATAATATTATATATTATATATAATATATATATATATATATATATTATAGTATATATATATAATATATTATATATATAGGCTGTTTATTAAAGTGACGTGTATTACCTTTAAAATAATTTTAAATTTTTTACAATGCTTTTAATCACAGGAAACTGGCTTCCCTATTCCTTATCTTTCGCGGCTGACGCTTCGCGTTAAGGTAAGAATTATTATTTTATTATTATTATTTATTATATTATTATTATTATTTAATTATTCATTAAATTATTATTTTATTATGTATTATTATCTATTTTTCTTGTTACTTATTATTTATATTATCTATTTATTATTATTATTATTATTAATTATTATTATTGATTATTATTATTATTATTATTATTATTATTATTATTATTTATTATTATTCATTATCTATTTATTATTATTATTTTATTAATATTATTATATTAATATTATTTATTATTATCATATTTATTATTATATTATTATCATGTATTATTATTATTATTATTATGATTATTATTATATATCTGATATTATTATTATTATTATGTATTATCTATTATTTATTATTGGTTATTATTATTCATTATTATTATATTATTATGTAATTATCTTATTATTATGATTATTTATTATTATTATTATTATTATTATGATTGATTATTATTATTATCATTATTATTATATTATGATTATTATTATTATTATGATTATTATTATCTATTAGTTATTATTATTATTATTTTATTATTATTATTATTATTATTATTATTATTGATTATTATTGATTATAATTATTATATTCATTATTATTATTATTATTATTATTATTATTATATATGATTATTTTATTATTATTATTATTATTATTATCGATTATTATTATTAGTTTATTATTATATATTATTATATATTATTATATTATTGATTATTTTATTATTATTATTATTTTTATTTATTCATTATCTATATATTATTATTATTGATTATTACTTATTATTATTATTATTGATTATTACTTATTATTATTATTACATTATTATTCATATTATTATTATTTATTACTTATTAATTAAATTAATAAGATTTGTTCCTCAGTTTTTGTAAAACTGTAAAACTAGTAAATAGTTTCAATAGTAAGTCAAGATCGGGTGAACCAAATCTGTTTGAGTACCTTAGGTTTGATATATTTTGCCTTCAATTTCTCCAAAACCGGTTTGCGAAAATTTTACTCCATACAAATAAAGATCTTTTTTATTTGATTTTTGCATTACTCAATATATCCTTTAGTTGATTTTTTTTTCTTTTTTATTATTTCTGTTTTTTTTTGTATATTTCTTGTTTCTTTTCTTTTTACTGGTACTTGATCATACAGTTAAGAGAGCTATAGTTCAGTACTG
>JABUQX010085100.1:0-15000 GCA_015478945.1 Trachelipus rathkii | reverse complement strand
TTCTTCACTAACATGTTATACATATACCAAAACCTTACGCTACTCATTTTAGTTGATTGGTATATTCGCTATTTAATGTGATAAAGTAAACCTCTCTACTAGTCTTATCACTAAAATACTTTATAGTGATAAATTAATCTCAATAATTAAAAAATATAATAAGAATATTTTATTCGATGAATACTTGAGTGAAGTATTTATATATTATAAGAATAAAGTTGACATGATTTATAATATAAGCTACAGAGTAAGTATATTATATGTTAATACAGTTAAGATAATATATCTAATAATTAAATTATTAAAATACATAATAAAATAACATGTATAAGTTATTTCTGAACATAAGTCGAACCTAGAGTGATGTTTCTGAGTACTATGTATCAAGTCACAATGTCGCATAGATAGTATAGAATAATAAATCATATATAAGAGTGATATGAGTTCAGCATACTTTCTTATTAAATATTTTATCAATATAATAATTAGCATGCATTTTAGAGTCGTCTATGTGTATTCAGAGATTGATTTTTTCTGTTTATCTAGAATTTCTTTTTTATATTCAATAATTAATTTCATCATGTAACTCTTTCCAAACCATTTTATTATCATGTATGAGGAGACGAATATACATAACAGGACCTGAAAAATACAAGTAATTATTATTTATATATATATATATATATACTATATATATAATATATATATATAATAATTATATATATAATATATATAGTTAATTAATGTATTATTAATTAATATTATAAATAGAATATATTAATATATATATATTAATATATATTAATTATATATATATATATATATTATATCATATATATTATATATTTATATATATATATATATATATATTATATATATAATATAATTATATAATTAATATATTATATATATAATTATATAGTGAATATAATATATTAATATTATAATATTAATTATTTGACGATGACATAGGTGTGTAGGAGAGTTGATAGTTGGAAATCGAAATCTCTCCTCTCTCAATCGTGGGGTTTAGTGCAATAGGTGAGTATGTGATGAGTTACCCATAGTGTTTCCATTGCTGTATAATTGCTATATGAATATTATTGGTATATGAGAAATAAAAATTTTATATTATACATGGATAGACATGGATAAGTGTTAGTCTATAGATCGGTAATGGAGGTAAGGAGGTGGGTGGAGAGTAGTCTCCCCGCTGGAGAATAACTCGAGATGAGTAAAGACATATATGAAGATGCGTTCAGTAGACTCTGAGAGGAAAGTGTCAGACTCGTGTATTATATGAGTTAGTAAAAATAAGTTTAAGTATATACAGCCTTTCTATGTGGTAGGGTTAATAGAAATAACTCGCCTCCATGCTATAGTAAAGACTAAAAACTAAAGTAACTAAAGTAGTCATAATATATAAATGAATAAATATTAAATTGAAAAATATTATATTCTGAATATAATATTTAAATTCTTTTAAATATAAATATATATATATATATAATTACTTAGATTAAATTAACTTTATTTTTAAATTTATATATCTATTCTAATTGTAAAATTATTTAAATATATGAAAATAAATTTAATTTAAAATACTATAAAATATCAATAAATTTAAAATTTCTTTCTTATATATATTATATATCTCCAGTTTTTCTATCATCTTTGATAAAATTATTAGTGAAGGTTAACTGATGTGAGAAATGATGATAGTGATATATATATCAATGATCAATGAGATAATCATATTAATGATAGATAAGATATTCACTCATCTATGGTAGTTTGCCTCAAGTTAGTCCTTAAATACATACCTTAGTCATGCAAATTAGGTAGAAAGAAGGGGTTATCATATCTATATACAGCACTCTTAGTATCTATATAATGGTTATCAACATAATTAAATCTTATTCAAATTGTATACGTATGGTTTAGCCAAACCCTACTAATACATAGTCAGCATTACATAGTGACATTGTTAATGTGATTGTTTATTCTTTAACTGTAACTCTATTATTTTATACTCTAAGTATAAAACTTACATATCCGTGAGTATAAGATATACACAACAACTTACAACTGAGTGTGATTGCTAGTTAATTAAGCAATGTGATCTAAAGATTTACAACACTCTTATTTAAATACATATCTGTCAATACAATATGATCAATCTATCGAAAATAAGATAATTATACTATATATATAGTTACTATGTATACTATAACAGGAAATGAAAAAAGATGAGTAAATAGAGTTAGATAATATAAAAGTAATAATATCGAATAGAGTAGTAAGAATAACGGAAGACCGAACTTATATACTATATTTCATAATTACCTATTTCAGTATAGAGTATCGAGGAAGAGACTTCATTTGACTGAGTGAGATGTCACAATAAGCCGTCACATTACTCTCCCTCACTCACTACCTTCATAGCAGCCATTGAAGGCCTTACTTTATAACTGCAAGCGCGGTCTCAGCTTCAAGTATTATCAGTGATTAAAGTGATAGTGTAAAGTCTTCGTCAAGCGTCTAGATGATCTCTGTAGATGAGATACTTCTAAAGGTGTACATAAGTAATTTACATAGCCAGCAGATAGAGTGACATAATAGATTACTAAAGTGATTACAACCAGGAGTCTTGAAAAAATTACAGAAGTAGCAGATAACTTATATTAGAAATTATTTTTGTGATCTCAATTATTTTATTTTAATAATAGGTGATATATATTGATATAGTGCAATATCATATTATGCGTGTCTTCACGCTTTTTATTATAAAAATTAATTTTTTTAACATATATTATTAAAACTCGGCATAAAATTTTAATTTAGTAGAAATTTGATCCTTTAATTACATTTGGGGGTAATAATCTAAATTTTTAAGTGATAGTATTTACCACTAGTATCAGTATGTTCTCGATGAGCATGTTATTAGCTATACCTCCTATTAGACTAACTATAGATAATAGGTGATTAGATCCCGTTTTACGCTAAGTAAAGCGATCACTGTTTTAATTCCTTCCGGTGTATAAAAAATTACGGTCTCTCGAGTTTGCCATCTATCCGTCTCTAAAGGTGGAGTCGTGATCATGAAGTGAATTGAATAACAAAAGCTGTGGTGAATCTCTGCATAATACATAGGTCCACAGGTCTCACTCGCTATCTTAGCTATATATAATATATATCCCTCATTACCAACCTAGAAGTAAGATTTGACATACATATCTAGCACGAGGCGAGAAGTGTTCTTTGAATAGATCACTACACTTCATCAAATATAGGTCCCTATCTTAGAGTGGTGAGATGTACATAGATCATCATCTAGGAATTTTGTATAATCTACATAAGAGCATGTAATCTAATATTCAATATCTCTCACATACAAAAATAGCTATTGTATTCTCATTATAAATCACATCCGCTCCCTAAGACTATATCTCTGACGTCAGGAGGATGACCTATGAGTGATAGCCTATAATCGAATCAAACATCGTATATAAAAAAGCTGAGTTATCCAAACTCTTTATTATGTGCTCCTGCACTTTATAATTCATCAATATACACATCCTTTATATATGATCTCACCACATACTCACAACTTAACTAGACCAAATCAATAAACTGAGGCGCCTGTAAATAATTATATAATCTTATATTATAATCACATGAAACTTAACAAACACCATATATAATTATTGTCTCTATATTCAGAAAAGTCATATATAATACATCACTCAGTATCACTGATGACCGAGCTTGACAATCTGCCAATTACGAGCAGCTATTGCTCTTCTATCTAATCACTTGCAAGTACTAATTAGCATCAACTTGCCATAATACGGATTATAATAGTGAGAGCCAATCAACCTTCTAACGGACAACTGTTACTCACCACATAAACTATCATCAGTCTAAGTCATCATCATATCTACTTATCGACCTTCTTTGATGATCATACGTCTAACCACGGTTCTAATATAACACAAGTGCGTGTAACATTATCACCCTTCTCTACTCATACTCTCTCACTCCATGATCTACTATCTACTCACTCATCTCCCATCTTGGAAGATACTTCGTATGTCATTCTACCAGTAGTGTGCTCTGCTGTGAGAGCGGCCATCAACTACTCGAGACAATGATACACTATACACACATCGAGTTCCATCTGCACGTCTCTATCTAAATCAGGCGCTAGCATAGGTAGGCCTCTATCCTGAATCTTCGCGTCTCAAAATCTAACTGTAGTCACTATTCAAATTTAAGCTCTCCACCTCAGAAATATTAGTTTAGAAGTCATATGACTCTCAGGGTGAGTAAGGATCTATGATTAGGATTATAAGTACTAGTTAAGTATAATGCAAAATGTGAGAGATAGTCCTATGGATACATAGAAGGCCTGGTTACATATGCTGAGATACGTGAAATCCGATATGAATTTTCATTGTAGATGAATAAATGATGCATCACTCTTATAATAGTTATCAGCTCACACAACATAATAACAAGTCATGTCTGATCGACAGACACACCTAAAGTATGTGCTATTTGAATAATATCCTAACTCCACGAGTCAGCTGAAGAGAGCTCAAGGGGCAGTACCTCTAGTGAGACGTGACGTGCAACATTAGCCTAAGATTCCAAGAGTCACCACTGTGCTCGCTACCTTCACAGTTAAATCTAGGCACTCACCCAGATAGTTGGGCATAACTACACGATCGAAAGATATGATCGCACTCACCTAACAAGCTGATATAACTACTCCGTAGTCAATATACTCCCTGATTAGATATAAGATAATACTCAACAATACTCTATAGTCAACTCCATATATTGTCCATTACTACAATCGAGTATAAGCTAAGAATCACCCTATTAATAAAAAGAAAATTAGTGAATAATACCTATATCGTATTAAGAAGATATCTGAGTCTCATGTCGAGATGGTAGTATTACTCATATCACAACTTAGAACCAAATAGATTCTGATATATATATATCAAATAATCCTCTATATTGAGATAATATTTTGATCTTCATTAATATATAAATTGCGAGAGGAAGCAAAATAATTCATTATTCTTAACATTAAGGACATAATATGAGAGAAATAGATTGTGATGGGATCCTCTGTGCACTGGTTAAATAGGTGCGGAATAAATACCCAAAGATTAAGATGCCAGTAACGACCACCAACATCTCATGCCCACAGCAGCCACACAGGCCCGAGGTTCCCCTGCTCACAGCAAGGCTAGATCCGTCGACGCGTAAATACCCCTAACAGTACCAGCTAATATCGTATTTAAGGCAGATCAAAGATCTATAGGTAATGCTACTATATTTAATACTTTATCAATAATTTATATAAATTAATAATCAAATATATTACCTAACTAATATTAATCAAGATATACCTAAATTACTCTCGTCTCCATCAAAACATGCTCTAAACTCATAATAGCTACTCCTCCATCCTACTCCAATCCCTAGATCTGTACCCTCACCATCTCATCTTGTCGCGATATTCGTGCTCTCACTCCAACAACTCATAATCCGATCTACTTCAGTCAAAATATACACTTCCATAATCTACTCTAAACTGCAATTCATATCACATCTCTCTCCTTCGCGTGTACGTCGACAGGCCACAAATGATCAATATCATATTCACTATGTGAGCACCTCGTGGTATAAACACATTTCTTATTATAGACGCGATGAGGTATGGTATCACTGCTTCTCAGCTCTCTTACCTTACAAATATGTCTCATAAATCTCACTCTCCAAGAAAGTGCCTCACTCGACAAATTTTATGCAGCCTAGTAGCTTTATTCCTCACTCCGCCTCCGTCGCACCGCACAACGTCATTCCATGAATAGATTCTGCAGGTTCGCTCATCTTATCCAATCTCCGTACTACTCGCCGATCATGGCTCACGAATCACTCAGTATTGTCTCTATCTGTGATAATACAACACCTCACTACATCCTCGATACTCTTATTCGCTCCCTAATATCTCATACAGAGAACTCCTCGCTCCCTGCGTGCGAGCATCCCGTGATCTTATTCTCTAATCTCTCTCACTCTCGATGACATAAGTTCGCTGATGATAGACTAGGTCACTCACTAAAATATTAATACTTTTCTCTACTCTTCAGTGTGTCTATGCCTCGTAGAGTAGTACACATAACCCGTCAGTCGATGCAATGTCTCGCTGTGTGTACAGCAAGTGTCTTTTTTTGATAATGTCGCTCCAGGTGTGATAAGAGAAAATAAGAGCTAAAACATACTGTTTATTGCGACACATCCCTGCTCGAGCTACCTCACTCAAATCTTATGGGTTATGTATATATAATAGACTAGTTCTAGTTATATGAGTATGGAAGTGAGATAATGAATAAGATTATATATATCATCTTGTGTATCGTCGTGCAAATAGACGCATCGTAGTGATGCTCATAGACGCGTCTTACCTCTTTGCATGCTGCATGTGAAGAGACGGTCGTGATTGTGACTGGTGAGGTCAACCCTCGTGTTCTACCAATTATCGCGTTGTATATCGGCAGTGAAATGGCTCGCTCTCGCATATCTCCCGATTCATGTCTCGCCGTAGCGAATACGAGCAACGACTGTGAGAGTCTCCTCGCACTATATAAGACCACATAGATAGCTTGCCTATCCAGCTGAGCGGATATGTAATCTCGAGAATTGCTATTCCGCCGTGATCGAGGCACCTTTGAACCTGACTCGGAGATCACACCATCATAGCTGAGCTGTGATCATACGACAATCTCCCATGTACATTCACTCACAACAGCTCATAGCATACGTGCGTTCTAGCTACTTTAGGTGACAATACTCACTACAGAATAAGATACCCTAACTATTCTCTAGAGTATACGCCAACTACCTATTCTCAGTGCCTAAATTGATATTCATGCCCTATAGGCTATTGCGTACGGGCAGAGAGATACTAACCAGTCAGAATCAGACATGAGTGGTAAGCTATCTCGTATCATAATGCGTAATCATATAGGATACCGATGATGAGTGAGCATCGCGCTAGCTCTTCATCAGTCATATGAGTACCATGTGATTGACCTTGAGTTATACCTAGGTATATGCACGACTTTTCCATCACCTACGTGTCTGACTGAGACGGTCTCGCCGACGTAGTGATGGTAGGTAAATCCTCTAGAATTAACTTTAGAATATATACAAATTATATATAATTAAATATAAATACTAACTCTAACGAATTCTTACTATAGTATCTAATGACAATATCATACTTGACTAGGAGAAGGTGGCTTCAGCGCGCCGGATGGGGACATACCTCAGGGCCAAAGAGATCGTCCTATTTAAGAAGTGAGGTGACATAAGAGTGAGTTTGTATAAGGATCCATTTACTTTTCACTTCATAAAGGAATTAATATGGACCTCCTGTGACTAAGGAATATAGTGATTAAGACCATAATTGTATTACTATATAGAGGACATGTAGAGGAGTGAGTAAAGAGCGACCTATAGCTATGAAAGTATTTAACTATTTATGTTAGTTAATAACATTAAAAAAAATAATTAAAATAAATCTGTATACTATTATTAACTATATATACTTTAATATATAAGGATTTAACAATAGTTAAATAGTCCTCTAGTATATATATATATATATTATAAAAATATATGCCTTTTCGGTTATCTATATACCAATATATGTATTATATTATTACATATTATATATATAATATTGTAATATATTATTAACGTGAGATCGTCTACGTAGGTATTAGTATACCGTAATAAGTCACGTGCAAGTTTATGATTATATGCTCATCAGCACTGAGTTTTCTCTAAAATAAATGTACAGTTCGGTATAGCACTCAGACGTACGCCTAACTAATTAGGTGAGCATAAAGTATCATATAATGAATTACCTCTAATCATGTAAACTTTACAGCGCAAATACTACTCGACCAATCCTACTTGCATACAGCTTGTAGAGCAACTACTCGAGAGATTATTAGAATTATATGAGCCCACTGGCATCTCGTGAGCTGGCTCTCATAAACATTATTATCTCTCAAATGGTTTGTGAAACTATCAATAATAACATATTGAAAACGTGCACAACGCGAGCGAAAGAATTCGTGCATTGATTGGGTTTGGAATCTTTAGTATATTTGTTTTAACCCAATAACATTTAGTGGAGATAGTATCCCATAACACGATTATCACGTCGAACGGCGAAGACGTCATTCGGGAGGTATATGTGAAAGAAGCGCACAATGATAACCATGTCACCTCATTCTTTATCCACACATAAGCATACACCCCACCATTACCACACACCTAATGTCAACGGACAGTCTCACTCACGATCCGACAAGATATAAATACTTATAAAAGCATGTCATAAGCATATTATATATCTAGAGAATAATATTATAGAGTGAGTCTTTATTGTACTAAGTTTTATCATGTTATATGGAAGATGTTTATATAAAAATTAAACTGGTATTACAAACTTACTATATTTAGCGTACTAGACTATAATAATAGTAATATATCAGCGCCGTATATACGTGAAAATTCAAAAATCTGAAACGATAGGTACTGTGGGTAACAGAAGGGAGATGAACGTCGAGTCTAACTAACTGAAAATAACATCGAGAGGCTAGAAGTAAGAGTGATGATCGACATTTACCTTGTTTTTAATACTAGAACGAAGGTAAATTAAACATTAAATGTTATTTTTGTGTACTTAATGGTTTGAAAATTTTGAGTATTAAATCCAGACTGAAGATTATAATAAATTTGTAGGTAAATATAATTTCAAGTGAGTTATTTTCGAGAAAATTATAAGGTACCCAATCAGAGTGATCAGTATGAATATAATGTATTATATTATATATACGGTATAGCTATATATATTATATGGCAGGGTTTTTAATATATATATTAATGTTCTTATAGCCACGTAATATAAGCTCTGAATGCTTGCGTGGTATGACTTATAAGACTAATAATATAATATGTGACTGATTATATGAGAAGCTTAGAGAAATAGATAGTAAGAATATATGGTGGAGTTGTAAAAGATGATGTGATTTTTAATATTTTATATAGCGTGAGTGTATAAGGTTCTATAAGGTATAATTGTCCTGAGTTGTCTTCTTGTAGTAAGTATATTCTAAATATTGTATTATTGATAGGTGTTTATGAAAGAATTAGAGGCATGTGATACCTAGTAATGGTTAAGTTTGACGATCGGTTATAGTTTAGTAATCAGGTTGTTGCGTGTGAAATCTTGAACTCGAATCTTCTCCGTACTACTTGCGACAGTACTTCACTCACTTCATAAATATATATTAATATTACCTGAACTCTCGACTCCGACAAAAGCTTCTCTAAGACTTACCGAGCTATATCATTCACTTCTCATCTTCAAAAAATTACAGACCCCTCACTAAATACTTATATATATCACCACCGGACTCCGCCCTCTATATAGACTCAACACAATCTCTGGAGTGACTAGTATTAGGCATTATGGAAGTATGGAGATTAGTGGAGGGTGCCCTACCTATTATGAATGCGAGCTATAATGGAATTTTGGTGATTTATGTTTGAGCGTTATATCTGAGAGAGTTATGGAGGCGGATTCGTGATAGAGAGATTTTATATATATACGGTATACAGTAATAGTATGTTGAGTATTAAAATGAATGACTTTAATATGTTTTATGCAAGTTTGGGAATAGTCTGATTATTATTATTATAATTATGTATAATAGGAGTATAAATTATTATTATTTATTGGATTTATAATATTGGTATTTGAGTGTATTAATTCGTGAGTAAGACAATGTACCTTCATTATGGTATGTAATAGTATTATTATTATTTGTATGTTTTTATATTCCAGTTGTTAAGTAATAAAATTAACTTTTAAATTGTTCTTTTAGATGTATTACTTAAGTAAAGAGTCTGATGTGAGTGTATATATATATAATTTATTTATTATAGTTATTATTATTATTATATTATTAATTGATGGATTATTATTATCTATGATTACTTAAAACCAAAGAATAAAACATATTATAATTATTATATGATTGCTATATATATAGTAGTATTATTTGATTATATGATAGATGTTACGAAATTAATTTATTATATTATTGGATGTTATTATTATTAGTGTATTATTATTATTATTATTTAGATTGATTAAAGGTGATCTCATTTAGTGTCAATATAAATCGTATATGGTTAGTATAGGTCATATATAGTGGATCGTACATATTATAAGTTCCTCATTGATGTAGATGTACCTTGTTTAGGGTGTACTTTATTATTCATTTTAGTATATGATAATTATTGAGTGTATTTATTTATTACAATTATTATATATTATAACATATATAATATTATTAACAATTATGTTTGCAAAAATTTATTTAAATTATTATTCTACCAAATTATTATTATTATTATATACCAATGATATTTAATATAATTGTTTATATATTATTATGAGTTTAATTTTATATATTATATTAAATTAATTTTAAATTAGTCTATTTTAGTATTATTATCATTTAATTATTAATTATTATAACTCTGGTATTATTATTATTATTGTTATTATTGTTTTATTAATTGTATGTTTTATATATAATAATTAATAGTTAATTGCCAATAATTAATTTATTTACTCATTATCTGTTAAAAAAATTAATAATTAATAATAATAATAAAAATACATAATAATTAATAATGATAATTAATAATAATAATAATTAATAAATAATAATAATAATAATTAATAATAATACATAATAATAAAATAATAATAATAATGGTAAAATAAATAATAATTAATCAATAATAATAATAATTCATAAAAATAAATAATAAAATAATATCACGAATTCCAAACTGATCAACCTTAACAATATTAGGGTTCCCTATCCAACCTTGATAATATAAAATAAAGATTAAAATAAATAATAATAATAAAATTAGTAGTAGTAGTAGAGTAATAATAGTAATAATAATTATTATAAAACAAAAACAAATCTATTAATTTTACCTTGTCTGTTTAAATAAGGTTCCCAATTAAACTTAATATTTGATGCGACGCACCAGGTAAAAACTGACAAGATCAGCTTTGCTTTGTATATCCGAGTGTGGGAGTTTGTCAGAGCGAGAACAAAATAAGTATATAATACATATTATTTATTAAGATAAATATCTAATGTGATCACTTATATATTATCATGAGTAGTATTATTCTAACTCTTCTTTATACTGTACTCTATTCTACCCAATATTATAAAACTCCAAACTCTAATTTTACACAATGCAAAAACTTGAGCAATAATATGAGAGATGTTAATTAATATAATAATTCGAGTGACAGAACATCCTCACCAATACTGTAAATTAGTTCTTATATAGAGATGTGTGGAGAAGTCACTCATATACATCTTTATTATAAAATTCTGAAATGTCCAATATGATTTCTTATATACTGATTCGTCAGTAAATTTTGTAATTATATGTGTGACCATTTATAATTGATCACTGCCCAAATCCATTTAAATTACAAAGGAATTTATATATATTTACTCAAATATAATGCAGAATTAATTTTTAACCCTTCTGTAAATTATTTTTAATATATAACCAATGCTAAATAGTGCATTTTATATTTCCTGTGCCTTCCCGATAAACTATAATGTAATCATTACTGTGAGTTATAACTTTCTTGTATAAGGAACCTAACGATTAATGTCCTCGTGATAAGTACCATATATTAAATATATAAATAATATAATATATATATACAATGGACCAACGTTTACCAAACCCTCACCCATCTACCTTCCTTTATTTATTTATGACGAAGATTTTTAGGAACTAAGTTAACAGCTCAATGCAAAATGAGAATAACTCATAAATGAAATATCTCAGACTCATCTTCTGCAACATTAGTACTTTGGAATTGCAACTAAGCGTTATGTATTCAATATTATTCAGAAATTTTCATAATTCTCGTCCGAACCCAAAAACTTCGTGAAAAACCTAATACAAATATTTACTACTTCACTTCTCTCTTGCGCTGCCTGGTTGTTAGCTTAAAAATATAGTTTCCCAGTAATCGCTTTTCCTTAATTTGGGTAATCAGTTTAATATAATATAAATATTAAATATATATATATATATATATATATACATAATATTATATATATAAAGTGTGAGCAGTTATGTTGTACTATTTATAGTGCATATTACTTTTGCTAGCTCATTCTATTCCGATCTCACTTATCAATAAGTTTTAATGGTATGAGTAGCTCGTGATCTCCGTTATTCTTCATGTTTCTAGATATTTTATTAATTCTTTTTTCATTCATTATTCTTTTGAGTTTTTTTCTATTATTATTCTAAAAGTGACGATAATTAATAATTTTATTAATTGTATAAATTTAGTGATTTTAAGGTTAATACTTATGATTTCATCGGTAATTTTTATTATATTCAGTTGTTTACATTTGTAAAAAATAAATTTGGCTCAGAAGTAATATATACTATTATAGTATATATATATATTTAATAACACTTTTCATGATTGCAAACTAAGAGATATATAAACAATATATATATATATATATATATATATATTATTTTAATAGTTTTTTATAAATAAAAATAATAATATTTATATAATATATATAAATAATATTAATATATGATATATTTATATTTATATATAATTAATATATATTATAATATATATAATATATATATATTATAATTAATAATATAATATAATAATAATATTAATATATATATTATAATATATATATATAGATATAATATATTAATATAAATATATAAATATACTATATATATATATATAATATATACATATATATATATCATAATATATATATAATATTATATATACTGATTTTTGACTGTATTGCAGTTGTGGACGCTTAGAAGATATATGTGAACCAGAAGGGATAGGCAAAAAAGAGGAAGTCAAGCCCCTAAGCAGGAAGGAACTGCCGAAAGAATGTTATCAAAATCTGAAAGGATTATGATACTATGGGGAGCATGTGTAAATTTGTCAAGGGAAATTACATAAATAATATAATAACTTTATGGGAATTGTGAAAGAATGAGCAAGTAAGAGGATAATATAAATAATTTAACGTTTTATGAATATATTTTCACATACATACAGTAAAAGAAAATATTTATTTTTATACATATAATTAAGTAAATTTCAAAATTTTAATATATATTTATTTTATTTAAAATTATTTACATGATATAAATCCAAGATGGAAGGAGCTGATCAACACATTTTTAAGTAATTAAATTAGTTTCATTTATTAATTAATTATTTGGAATGTAATTAGCAAAATTGAAAAAAGAAAATGAGAAAAGAAATTTGAAACTTTTAAATTACTATGAAAAGTGAAGCTCGTTATTCGTTGAATGAGTTGGTTCGGTCCGAGTCATAGGAAAATGAAATTCACATAATTCTGCTTCGGTATGATAGCAAAGGGCTGAAAACCCCTCCTTTCTATTATATGTTTTCATTTTATTTCGTTATAATTGGTTAGGTTGATAAGTTTGAAAACTTATATGCCACCAACACCACCCTGCAAGCTATGTGGATTATGGGTGTTTTATGTATATAAATAAATAAATTTAATAAGCTATATATATAAAATATATATATTATATATTATTATATTTAATATATATATAATATATATATATATATATATATAAATATATATATAATATATATAGTTATATATATTATGTATACTATTTTATATATATGTTTCTCAATAATGTTTCAATAAATTTTTAACATTTAATTTTATATATTTATTATTAATATAATTATATATATATATATATATATATAATATATTATTTAATATTTCCAAATTATTACATATATATCAATGAATGTATACATTTTAATTACTGTTTCTCAATAATGTTTCAATAAATTTTTAACATTTATCTTTAAATTCTATGTTTAATTAAAAACTTTATCCCGTAACAATATAAATATATTCAATATCTCATATTATTATATATGTATACATTTTAATTACTGTTTCTCAATATGTTAATAAATTTTTATACATTATATCTTATAAATTCTTATGTTTATATTATATATATTAATATAATATTAATAGGTAATATAGTATATTTAATATATATATAATATATTTTCATTATATGCATGTTCCTTTAATTTCCTATTAATCATCTGACTTCATTGAGAATACGATAATTATATTTCGTAAATACCATATTGATAAGCTATAGTACCCTTTAATCTTTTCTGGGGGCCTTGACAAATTTGTTTCAAGTAAGAGAATCTTAATATCAATAAATAAATAAGATAAAGAACCAATCGTTGAATCAGTATATAGTGACTACTAGTGAAGCAAAGAGATCCAATATGAAGTCTCCATTGGAATATATGTCTACCATAATGAAGATTTCCACTTTTATATGATATTAATATTCTTTCAATTTGAACAGAGACTTTTTAACTAAACAATATTTAACAGATGAGAAAGCAGAGTAGAACATTTAAATAGGCAATGTTATTGTGATAATTGTTAAATTCTAATTTAAAATGAATGCTCACCTTAAAAATATACCCTCTTGGTCATATGGCGGAGGATAATTAAAAGTGACAAGCTTAACAGTTCCTTCTTTTTCGTAGAAATCTAGTACTTTTTGGATATTTTTATGACATTTTGTTTCATATAAGAAAATCTTGGACACTCCGAGATTTTTTAAAATTTCGACACATTCAACAAGACGAGTAGAAAAATCTTCATTGTAGTAAAATAATGCTTTGCCACAAACACCAACTCTTATATCTTTGCTGAAAAATATATTTTTTTGATAGAGTATTTTTATAAA
>JABUQX010085099.1:7500-15000 GCA_015478945.1 Trachelipus rathkii | reverse complement strand
TGGCTATTTTTTTAGGGAGAGCTCGAGCCGGCAGGGGACATAGTATCTATATATATTATTTGTAAAAGGTATTACACGGCAATGTAGGGGCTCGAGCCGACCCAGAGGGAACTGAGGGGACGAACACCCCGTAGAGGGCGGAGGAACCCCCACTGACCTGCAAATACAAGAGCGGGTTGGAGGCCTCCCGGAGTGGAATTAGTCCTACCCAGCGAATCCCCGGAAGGCCATTGACTCCTGCCATCAGTGCAGGTATACCTTGGGTATTCTTTAGTAAAAAAAAAAAGCAAAATTTAATAGAAAGTCTATTTATTTTAAAGCGAGACCAATAAAACTTCTCTTAAATACTCCCAATGAAACAGCAATTGTTTTTGACATTTTTTATTTTATTTTTACATTTCCTATGTGAAATTTTACCAGGATTCAAAAATGTATTCTTTTATATATAATTTTTGGGATCTCTCTTTATTTTGTTTTTGCATTTCAACTAAATTGGATAACACATTCAGCAATGTATTCCGTTTACTGTAGCATTTAATAGTTTTTTAAGATACATATGACGGACAATGGAAACTCTGACCATATATACCTATATATATATATATATATATATATATATATATATATATATATATATCTATATATATATATATATATATATATATATATATATATATATATATATATATATATATATATATATATATATATATATACTATATATATATATAATTTAGACCTGGCCCTTTTGTTTGTGATTTTCTTAACTGAAATATTTTTCATCTCCCAACCTTCCTAAAGTGTACAATCCGTATAAAATGACTCTCTGTAAAAGTTTCAGGTGTTGATCAGATGAAAATGTTAAAGCGACCCCAAAGGGGCTAAAGTTCCCAGTTGAAAGAAAAGGAATACTCGTATTCCTTATAATAATTTCATATTATAGTCTTGGCAACTTTTTATGACAGACGTACATAATACGAATAGAAACGATTTTAATTCGTAAGTAATTATGAATATAGATGGCGCCACCATCCGTATGGTGACTGCTGACTGAGTCATTGAACTCTCAGTAGTTTTCCAACAGAGTCGGAGTATGTAAGGTATGTTTTTAACGTTCAAAAACACAGAGTTTCATGTTATAGTTATAATCGTTACGCATTTAGCACGTTTATGATTCTTGTAATGTTTTCTTTTGGTGCAGTAAAATGGCATCAGCATCGTAACAGTCCCCTTCAAAACTTTCTCTCAGCATACGAGAGGATTACGAAATTAGTCTTATCGTAAATATAACAAACCAAATTGTTGGTGCAAAGCTACCATCAAATCGGCAAGTACTCAGTGTCCTTTTCTTTAATTTACGTATTGTTAAATTATCAATCAATGAAAGTGCAGGGCTAGTTGTAAGGGAAGTTCTTTTATTTTGGGAAAGACTAGAATTCCTACAAAACGAGTCGATCATTGTGTTGAAAAAGTCACATCGTTTATAATGAATGGCAAAACCTACAAAAACGATTTAGTAGAGTCACAGATGTGGAAGTGGCAAAACGCATGAAATTCATCGACGTATTAGATGATTTATTTGATCTTGCCCATGAGAATGCGATAAGTATAATTAAAAATAAAGAGGATAAAGAATTTTTAATTTTGCAACGCATGAGAGGAAGAGTAGGTTGCATGGCTGGCATCGATCACAGACTTAAAGCCATCGAAGAAAGAAAACAGGAATGCGTTGAAAAAGAAAATGAGAGAAGAAAGAGAACTTATGAGGAAATGGAAGGTAACGCGATGATTCAGCTACCGCAACCCTCATCGATAAGTAGTGATAGCGAAGAAAATATTGGCAGCGAGCATACTATATGTCCTACTCAAGATACAAAACTAGATTCAAGTCATTCAGTGAAAGAGGAACCAAATACTTCTGGAATGAGAGGCAAAGTAGATTTTTTAACTCCACGTTTGTCAGAAACTCTAGACAGATGCAAAATATCTGATCGAAATGCAATACATATCCTAATAGCTGCAACACAAGTTTTTCAATTGAATACTGAAACCTTAATTGTTAATCGTACTTCTTTGCAGCGTCGAAGAAAACATTTCAGGGAACAGAGACAAGCAGATATTAAAGGAAAATTTAAGCTGGAAGAGTGCAATGCTTTGGTGTTACACTGGGGTGGAAAGCTGCTGCCAGCTTTGTCTGGCGTAGAAAAGGTTGACAGATTAGCCATAATTGTAACTTTTCAATGCAAAGAACAATTAATAGGCATACCCGAAATCCAAACATGTAGAGGAATTGATCAGGCTGTTGCCGTTTACCAAGAAGTGGAAAATTTGGGTATAGAAAATAAAATACAGGAGTTGTGTTTTGATACAACTGCAAGCAACACAGGTCGAATAAATGGTGCATGCACAAACCTTGAAAATATGTTTGATCGTGACTTACACTACCTTCCATGTCGTCATCATATCTTCCAATTAGTACTGAGTGCTTGTTTTCAAACGTTATTGGGAGTAGGTTCTGGACCCGACGTGAGTTTGTTTAAAAGACTTAGGGAAACCTGGTCGACCATAGACAAAAGAAAGTACCGTACTGGGGTAGAAAATGTCAGCCAGGAAGTCCGTCTCAGTATGCTGGAATTTTTACAATTACAGTTACTTACAAAACAGTATAGAGCGGATTACTGCGAATTGCTGGGGTTGGCAATAACATTCCTCGATGGTTGTCAACCAAAAGGATTCTCTTTTTGCGTTCCTGGAGCTGTAAGCCACGCACGGTGGATGGCCACAGCTATATATGGTTTTTAAACTATATTTAATCCAAGAACAAATACCGACTGACCCAAACATGAGATATAATTCAATCAACAAGAATATGAACTTTCCCCCTCACACATTTAATTTACGAGATTGCGTTTCCTGATATTTATTAACAAGTCAAAGTTTTTAATATAGCAGTCTTAACATTATTTTCTAACTAAAATTAAATTGAGTATAGGCAAGAATCCTGAAATCAGTAGTAGACTGCCGTGAAATAAAAATTATATAAAATATATTATCAGGTACCTACTCACCAAGAAAATGCCGACACATTCATACTTTCTTTATTGATGATGCAAAAGATAGACACAAATAGAAGAAATGAAGCGAAAAGATAGGCAATCACTACAAAGACCTCATAAGACAGAGATGCTGGGAACGAAATAAAACGATACATTGTTAGTAGTGTAGAGTACGAAGACCTCAACTGTATAAAGGAAAAACAGTCCTATTACTTTATTTCAGCTAAATCGAGGATGTGCTTCTCAAGATTTACAATAAATACAAGTTTTTTAAATAAATGCCCATCTACTTGGAAAGATGATGTTAACTTCCAACGTGGGTTGCAAATAGTGAATAGCATTGTAGTTGTTAATGATGTTGCGGAAAGAGGAGTGAAACTAGTCAAGGAATATCAGAATATTCTTACTTAGAGCGAAGATAAAAGGCAATTCATAATGCAGATTGTTAGTGAACTCAGGAAAACGTACCCGAAGGCTACCAAATCTGGCCTAATGAACAGTAAAATTTTTGGATATGTTATTAAATTCATTTATTATTATTATTTTTATTATTATATATTATTATTATTATTATTATAGTATGATTATTACATTATATTATTTTATTATTATTATATTATTAATTTTTAAATTATTATTTTTTATTATTTTTATTATTATATCCTTTATCAAAAATATAGATGTTACTTCTGTGAAATTGTGCATATTTCTGTTAGTATAACCTTAATTGTTTAATATACTCATGCTTAATTTTCTGCGAAATTCTAACTTTAGCTAATCTTGGGGGTCACCTTGAAGTAATTATATTCAAGCTGAAAATTCTCAAACAACAATCTTTTATATATATTGGAACAAAATTAAGGTTTGGAGAACTAGGTATTTCAAATCTTTAAAAATAACGGCCAGTTCTAATATATATATATATTTATATATATATAAATAATATAATATATATATAATATATATATATTATTATATATATATAATATTATACATACATATACTATAAAAATCTAGACATATATATCATATTTAATATATATATATATATTATATATATATATATATATATAATTATATATACTATATAATATATATATTATATATATATAATAATATATATATATATTATATATCATAATATTATATTATATATATATATACTAACTATAATATATCTATATATATATATATATTATATATATATTATATATATATATATATATATATATATATATATATATAATCATATTAATACGTTACCGTCTAGGTCTACTGACTCGTTATAATATATATATATATATATATATATATATACGAGGGCTGTCTAAAAAGTATCCGACCTTTGGCTCTAAAAAATAAATTACTTACTTGATTGGATTGGGACTTTAATCCCCTTCAAAGTAGGCCCCTTGCGCCTCCACACACTTAGCCCACCTTTCTTTCCACTTCCAAAAACAATTCTGGAAGGCTTCTTTTGGAATGGTGTTCAACTCCGCCGTCGCATTCTGCATTATCTCGTTTCTACTCTGAAAACGGAATCCTTTCAATGGGCTCTTCAATTTCGGAAATAACCAGAAGTCGCAAGGAGCCATGTCTGGTGAGTAGGGAGGTTGGCGAACGACTGCAATTCCATGTTTCGCCAAGAAAGTCTGAATCAATTGCGATGAATGAGATGGAGCATTGTCGTGATGCAACTGCCAATTTTTTGCCCTCCAGAGATCTGGTCTTTTGCGGCGAATTGCTTCACGGAGTCGGCGGAGCACTTCTTGATAGTACTCTTTTGTCACTGTTTGTCCTTCCGGTGCGTACTCGTGATGCACAATTCCACGGATATCAAAGAACACTGTTAGCATCACCTTGATTTGGCTTCTCACCTGTCGCGCTTTTTTCGGCCTTGGCGATGTGGAATGCCTCCAATGGGACGACTGTGATTTTGTTTTTGGGTCATAGCGTACACACATGACTCATCTCCAGTTATAATGTTGTTCAGAAACTCAGGGTCAGTGCAGGCAACATCCAGCAAGTCCTGTGCAACTGCAAGACGGAGTTCTTTCTGTTCAAGCGACAAAATCTTTGGCACAAATTTCGCAGCCACTCACCGCATGATCAAATCATCTCGCAAAATTGCAAATGCGGAAGGTTTATTGATCTTAACTTCTTCGGCAATCTCTCGTACGGTCAAACGACGAACTCACATTATTAGATTTATTACGCTCTCAAAAACGGCTTCATTCGAGCAGTACGTGGCCTCCCAGAACGGTGATCACTCTCCACCGATGTCCGTCCTTTTTTGAATCGGTTGGACCACCCCTTAATTTATGTTATTCCCATAGCATCGTCTCCACACCATCTGAATCTTACGAATTGTTTCAACTTGATAATCACCAAGTTTTTTGACAAAATTTTATGCAGTAGCGTTGCTCAACTCGTTCACTCATTTTACGAAAAATCAAATTTCGATTAGCACGTACAGCAGCATCTCACTCGACTGCACTAGCGAACGACTTACTCACTGGAACGCCAAGAAAATTTCAAGCATGCGCATTAAACTTTCTTCTTCAAATGTGCACAGTAACCCAATCCTAGCATCAATACTTTGCGGGCGAAAGTTGAAGGTCAGATACTTTTTAGACAGCCATCGTACTTAGATTTATTCTGTGTATATATTTAGCAATACTTATCATAACCTCAACTAGCAGTGTGCTAAACCGAAACCGAACATCTTTTTTTATATATATATATATATATATATATATATATATATATATATTATTATAGGTTATTATATATATAATTTATATATATATATTATATATTATAACCGGTTATATATATATATATATATATATCTATATATATATATATATATATATATATATATGTTTTTTATGTATGTATATTGTTTGTGTAGTTATGTATATGTATATTATCTATGTATATATAATAATATATAATATATATATATATATATATATATATATATATATATATATATATATATATATATCAGTTTTTCTTAGTTATAATAAACGACTACTTATCTTTTTTAATGTTGACAAGAACTACAAGAGTTTTCATTAGAATTAACCACAACTACAAAATTTAATTTTGTTTCTATAAATGCTACTAAAGATGCAATCACTACAACAACAGGAACTACTACTACTACTACTACTACTACTACTACTACTACTACTACTACTACTACTACTACTATAAAAATAAGAATAAAAATAATAAAGATAAAGATAATAAAGATAAAGATAATAAAGATGAAGATAATAAAGATGAAGATAATAATGATGAAGATAATAAAGGTGAAGATAATAAAGATGAAGATAATAAAGATAAATATAATAATAATAATAATAATAATAATAATAATAATAATAATAATAATAATATAATAATAATAATAATAATAATAATAATAATAATAATAATAGTATAAAAATAATAACAATAATTATAATTATAATTAAAACTAAAATTAAAATTAAAATTATAATAGCTACAAAAATAAAAAAGAGGTAACAACAATGATAGCAGCAACAACAGCAACAACAACAATCAACGAGAAGAAGAGAAAAAACAAAAACAACGGTGAAAACAACAACACCAACAGATAAATTGAGCATTGTTTAAAACGAATCTTTTCCAATCTCTTACTTGGTGAGCTCCAAGAAAACTTTTGAACAGATCTTAACGATTCTCATTTCTTCTCTCTTGTTCAAGCGATCATTTAATCGAGTCTTTTGTTTTCCCTAAAATCTTTCCTTATTTAAGGCATAAGCAAATCAAATGTGAATTTTTATTCTCTATTAACTTAAACTTGTTTTAAATTTTTTTTTTTTTTTTAACATTTAGGTAAATTTACAAAGAGACTTAAATTTTTGCTTCATTTTATATTCTCTGTCATATATATATATATATATATATATATATATATATATATATATATATATATATATAATATATATATATATATTATATATATATATATATAATATATATATATTATATATAATATATATATCTTTTCTTCCTTTCTTCTTTCTTCATCTACCTTTTTCTCCTCAAGACTGGTGGTAAGGTGCGTCACATCGAATAGGAAAAGAAAAGGCAAAGGTAGAAGAATATGACAAAAGTCGAAAAAAAAGCCCAGGCCTACAGACCCCTCTGTTAACTAATTAATTAGTAAGAAACTTCGTCGCCAATCATAGAAATCCACACCTAGAGCTTACCCGGACAGCGACGGACCCTACTATGGTAAATCGTCAATCGTAAAGGTTTCATCCTTGGGCCAGGTCGCGGTCACAAACCATACCCCCCTCAAAAAACCCGCACATTCTCTCATTTTATGATCTTCTTATTCTCGCCTCTGACAAACTCACATTTCTCCTTCAGACACTCGTTTACTGACTCAATTCCACCTTTTTCT
>JABUQX010085098.1:0-25000 GCA_015478945.1 Trachelipus rathkii | reverse complement strand
AAATCTTCTAAGTTCTTATTTAAAAATAACAATTATTCACTTACATTTATATTATTTCGTTCGATGTTAACTAAAATATTTCAAAGTTTTTAAATAATTCGATTTCTTTATTATTATTTATTAATTATTATTATTATTATCTATTACATATTAAATCCATCACGAGAAAAACACAACAACCCGCGCCACTCCTGTACAGATACGAAACTGACCTCTCTCCGTAAAATGTGTTGAAATAACTACTTTTGGCTGTAAAATTTAGGATAATCCTTTTTGTAGCCCGGGCGATTAGGCCTAATTCCAGGTCAAAATATATTCAATGACCTTTTTTCTGTAAAATGTGGTGCAATAACTAGTTAGGCCTAAATATAGGCCTAAATTTAGGATAGACCTTTTTGTAGTCCAGCTGATTTAAGCCTAATACAGGTCAAAAGGTAATTCCAGTATAGACAGAATTATTGTTATTATTATTTGTATAAAATATATTTCAACTGAAAACATGCTGGATCGGTAACATCCTTTAAGCAGGTAAGAAGGAAATGTTTCCTTACTTGTGATTGGTCGGAGTAATCCTTATCTCTATATGACCTCGTATGTGATTGGTCGAGAATTATTTTATCGTCTTTTGAAAATTAACTTTGTTCTTTAAACTTGTATTTGAGCAGGTGTGTTTTATTACCTTTTAGACCCCAACTCATTTTAAAATCATAGATATTTTAGCTGTTAAGCGGTGCACAAGTTATCTGATTTGTATTAAAAGTGTTTTATTTTTACTAAGTGTATATCATATTTATAATAAATACTTACATTGAGGAATAATTATTAATTTCACTAGAATAGATAATAATTAATTCACAGATTTATAGTAGATCACGTGAAGCAAAACGCAAGAGCGCCGCAAGCGCGACCCGGTGCGGAACCGACGCATGAACCCGCCGGCGTAATATTACTACGCGCTCGCGAAAATATTTTCTTTATGAAACACCGTTGTAAACTTTCATTACATCAATTTTGTATTTTCAAATATACCGTTTCCTATATTATGAATCGTTCATTTTATTTCTTACTTGAACATTTGATACATACTGAATGGGACGGTGTCCAAAAGATATCAACCTCTAGGATGTATGCCCTACCACTTTGAAAACAACGCGCCATATTTTCGCGACCGCGTAGTAATATTACGCCGGCGCGGTTCATGCGTCGGTTCCGCACCGGGTCGCGCTTGCGGGCGCTCTTGCGTTTTGCTTCACGTGATCTACTATAAATCTAGTGAATTAATTATTATCTATTCTAGTGAAATTAATAATTATTCCTCATAGTAAGTATTTATTATAAATATGATATACACTTAGTAAAAATAAAACACTTTTAATACAAATCAGATAACTTGTGCACCGCTTAACAGCTAAAATGACTATGATTTTAAAATGAGTTGGGGTCTAAAAGATAATAAAACACACCTGCTCAAATACAAGTTTAAAGAACAAAGTTAATTTTCAAAAGACGATAAAATAATTCTCGACCAATCACATACGAGGTCATATAGAGATAAGGATTACTCCAACCAATCACAAGTAAGGAAAACATTTCCTTCTTACCTGCTTAAAGGCATCTTACCGATCCAGCATGTTTCAGTTTGAAAATATATTTATAATAATAGAATAACAATTGATCTTGTCTATACTGGAATTACCTTTGACCTGGTATTAGGCTTAAATCAGCCTGGGATACAAAAAGGCTTATCCTAAATTTAAGCCTAAATTTAGGCCTAACGTAGTTATTGCACCACATTTTACAGAAAAAGGTCAGTTTGAAATATATTTTGACCTGGATTAAGCCTAAATCGCCCCGGGCTACAAAAGGATTATCCTAATTTATGCCTAAAGTAGTTTGTATTTCAACACATTTGTTACAGAGAGAGGTCAGTTTCGTATTTGTAAGGAGTGCGGGTTGTTGGGTTTTCTCGTGATGATTGTCAATGTACTAGAAAATAATAATGCTGAAAAGGATAAGAAAATCCGAAATTATTGGTTAAAAAAAAAATGCTGAAAAGGATAAAATTTTCTCGATTGGTTGAAATAAATGTGAAGTGAATAAATTGTTATTTTTTAATAAGAACTTAGAAAGATTTAATAAAATACATGTTATTTTAGCAGAGAAGAACTTATTTTTGTTATTTTTATATTATTACATGGATAAAGATGATGTAAAAGCAGTAAGTCAATAGAACAAAACGTGGGCATAGCTTGGTAGAGGTGGGCTAGGGGCTTGACCTTTACTGATTTACTTGATTTATGCTTAAGGTACGCTAAAATATATGTTTTAATAAAATTTTATAACGTTACCAGAAATATTTTTCAAACGCAATACTTATCCAATTACTTTCACCAAAAAGTATTAACAGTTAATAATAAATTCTTTTGTTCAAAGATATGTTGATTTAATATAGAAGTTTTAAGAAACTTTGAAAAAATTTAGTAATATTTGAATGAGTAAAATAAATGTAATTTTTTCATTAAAAAAATTAAAATGTTTTAAAAAATTGTACGTCATACGTGTAAGTGAGTGTGCGAACTGTGTGTGTGTGGGTGTGTGTTGTGAAGAAAATCTGTGATGTGTGTTGAGTGTAAGTAAATCTTGTGTGTGTAAGTAAAATCTGTGTGTGAGTTAAGTAAATCGTGTGAGTGTAAGTAAATTTGCGTGTGTAAGTAAATCTGTGTGTAGAGTGTAAGTAAATCTGTGAGTGGAAGTGTGTGTGTGTGTGTGTGGCGTGTGTGTGTAAGTGTAAATGTAAGTGTCTATGGGTAAATTGTAAGTGTCATATGAATGTGGTATAAAGTGTCATAGGAATGTGTGTATTAAGTGAAGGTGTGTATAAGTGTAAATGTAAGGTGTCTATGGGTAAATGTAAGAGTCTTCATAGTGAATGTGTGTGTGTGTTAAGTGTCATAGTGAATGTGTGTATAAGTGTAAGTGTGTGTTGTCGTGTCGTGTGTGTTGTGTGTGGTTATGGGTTCAAATAATAATAACAATAGGCATGAAGTAAATAACACTAGTATAATAATAAAAAATAAAAATAAAATAATAAAAATAATAAAAATAATATAAAAATAAATAAAAAATAATAAAAAATAAATAAAAAGATTAAAACAATAAAAAACATAATGTTAATACAATATTATGAGTTAAAGCAGTAAAACATATTAGTTACAGCAGTAAAACATATGAGTTAAAGCAGTTAAAACATGAGTTAAAGCAGTAAAAACATGAGTTAAAGCAGTAAAGCAGTAAAACAAAAGCATTACTAATCCCCCTCTTGGTGTTAGGTCACACCTCTATTGATTCATGATTTACTGCTTAAGGGTATGTAAATTCTTAATAAATATATGAGTTAAAGCGTAAAAACATATGAGTTAAAGCAGTAAAGCAGAAAGTTTAAAGCAGTAAAGCAGAAGTTAAAACAGTAAGCAGAAAGTTTAAAGCAGTAAAGCAGAAGTAAAGCCAGTAAAGAGAAAGTTTAAAAGCAGAAAAGCAGTGTAAAACAAAAACAGTTACTAAATCCCTTAGGTGGTTAGGTAACACCTCTATTGATTACTGATTTACTGCTTTAGGTATGAATGTATGTGCAGTTAAAGCAGTTAAACAGTGAGTTAAGCAGTAAGTTCAGAAAGTTTTAAAGCAGTAAAGCAGTAAAAACAAAAGCATACAATCCCCGCTTAGGTGTTAGGTAACAACCTCTATTGATTTACTGATTTACTGCTTAAGGTATGTAATGTTAATAAATATGTGAGTTAAAGCCGTAAAACATCTGCGGGCGCACGCGGCGGTCGGGTACGCGGAAAAATGTGTGTGGTGTGTGTGTATGTGTGTGTTGTGTGTGTGTGTGTGTGTGTGTGTGTGTTTGGAGACTTGTTGTGTGTGTGTGTGTGTGTGGGTGGTTTGTTATCGTTAAATGTTAAAACATTCGCACCTACGACTAATATTGTTTTGCTTAATACCTATATATATATATATATATATATATATATATATATATAGATATATATATATATATATATATATATTTATATAATATATATATATATATATATATATATATATATATATATATATATATTATATATATAATATATATATATATATATATATATATATATATATATATATATATAAATATATATAAATGTAGATAATGTTATATTTGCATTTTCGTAAATATTAATATAGATTAATAACTAACTATGCTATTTACGATTTAAGACATTACGATCAGTTAATACTTAATATAAGAATTAACTAATATATATCTACTATATATATATATATATATATATATATATATTATATATATATAAGGTATTATATATATATATTATATATATACTAATATAAATATAATATATTATCACGTGTAAGCCTATATATATAATTAATATCTATAATATATATATTTATATATATTATATCATATATATATATATATATATATATATATATCTATATATATTTATATATATTTATATATATATATATATATATATATATATGTGTGTGTGTGTGTCGCGTGTGTGTGAATATGTGTGTGTGTGTGTGTGTTGTGTGAAGGCTAACAGACTGGTGGTGTGTGTGTGTGTGTGTGTGTGTGTGTGCATAAGTATGTGTTTATGTATTCGTAATTGGTGAATATCTGACTCTTGAGAAATGGTTATTCGTACACTTAAATATATTACTGTTAATTCCCTTCACGTGTGTGTGTGTGTGTGTGTTGTGTGATGTGTATGTGTGTGTGTGGTATGTGTATGTGTATGTGTTGTTTTTATATTTATATTATATATATATATATATATATATATATATATATATTATAATATATTTAATATATATATATATATATATATATATATATATATATTATTTTAACCCTCGCGCGTACGGATCCGTTTTGCATACGCGCACGTACGGTGTGGGCAAAATCTGCCCACACTATATTTTTCGGTAATTTCTTAAATTTTACAAATAATTTCATATAGATAATGTGTATTGGACCTTTTGCAGTTGATCTAGCCAGGTTTTGTTACTTAATGTTTATTATTTTTATTTTTAATTATTATTTGGAAAAATGGTGTTTTTTTCTGTCTTAGTGTACAATGAAAAATCGTATGAGGTCTTCGGAACAAAACAACGTTTATACAGCGAAATCTCTTCAAATTTGATAGATATATTCCTAGAATAGTGCTAAAAACAATAATTTAGCTACTTATGTTTATTATTTATTATTATTTAAAAAAATTATAAGGGTCACGCGCGCGTACGGTGTGGGCAAATTTTGCCCACACTCTAGTATATCCCGAATAACTTCATTAGTTTTACATATTTTTTTACACAAATTTAACAGGTCTTTTTTCAACATGTTTTTGAGGAATACCTGGAAGGAAAAAAAAATTGAAAAAAAAAAAATTTGAAATTTCAAAAAAAAAGTTTGGGTCAAAATTTGCCACACCGTGAGCGAGAGGGTTATATATTTTATACCTATAATATATATAATAATATATATATTATATATATATATATAATATATATATATATATTTATATATTACTATTAAATAATTATATATATAACTATATATATATATAACCGTTTATATATACTATATATATATATATTAATATATATAATAATATATATATATATATATATATATATATATAAGTATGTGTGTGTGTGTGTATGTGTGAATATGTCTGTGTAGGTTTATTAACGGAATCCTTCTCGCTAGATGTTTCATATATAGGAATGTCCCATTTTTATTGACACGTGTCTCATATGAAGAGTGTTTCACTTGTGAGGTGTGGAAGAAAGCCTTACTTATGAGGTGTGGAATGACTGCGAGGTATGGAATACGTGGTTTGTGACTATGAATGTCTGTGGTTATTGAATAACTTATACGCAAAAAACCTTTTATAGTATATTATATATATATATATATATATATATATATATATATATATATATATATTATATATATATATATATTATATATATATATATATATATATATATATATATATATATATATAACATTTAGTGGAGTAAAAAGACTAGAGTTTATATTTGAACGTAAATGAAAAAATAAAAATAAAATTTTTGAAGTAATCCCTTAATATACGTTTAGCTCAATCGGTTAAAGCCAAAGGGCAATAGGCAAGAGGTAAAAGGTTCGAATCTAATTCCTCCAATATTCGTTTTAAATATTCGAAGTTTATATGATAAATAAAAAATATTTATTTGTTTGATATATATATATATATATATATATATATATATATAATATATGAATTTCGTGACATAAAATATATATATTAATAAAAAAATAATATATATAATATATATATATATATATATATATATATATATATATATATATATATATATATATATATATATATATATATATATATATATATATATATATATATATATAATATATATATATATATATATATATATATATATATATATATATATATATATATATATATAAGGGATATCTGAACTTATTATAAAATAATAATAATAATAATTCATGAAAAACATCAAAACATAATATTCGTATATCTTTGACGAACATAAAATTATTAAGAGAATATATTGACTATTAGGATTCCATTTGATAAGATATTGTATTTAGGCCTAATGATAGATACCTGTTTGTGACGTCATATGGAATAACATTTGTAAATATGTGAAATATTACGAACTAAAAATGGTCCATAAACGTAAGCTGAGCTATGGAAAGGGAAAAACGAAAACGCTGAAAAAAGATGTGCGGCGCGGTCGGTGTGCGTTGCGGCAGGGCCTTTGCGGTAAAGCGAACCCGTGGAGAACCCCGAAACGCCCCCCCCCCTTAAGGGGGGGGGGGAAATCCGCAAGAAAAAAAAAAAAAAAAAAAAAAAAAAAAAAAAAAAAAAAAAAAAAAAAAAAAAAAAAAAAAAAAAAAAAAAAACACTAAAAAACACCCATGAAAGTAGCTGAGTATTAAAAAAATATATGACTTACTGACAAACGACTTGAAGGTTCGACCGACTCCGCTGAACAAGTCGGCGGTCGGTTTACTGTAACTATACTACTAAATATTTTATATACACGCTACCTTTCAAATAGGGAAAAATAAACGGGAAGAAAACCCACCTAATCCCATTGCCTGAATTCAAAAAATTTCTCACCCCCCCCCCCCCCCCCCCCCCCTGGTGTGCAAGCGTGGGCTTTAAAGAGAGGAAGATTGAATACAGCATGAAAAACTGATGAAGGGAAGAAGTTCCACAGAACAGATGTGGTTGGAAAGAAGTAGGCATCATAACGACCAAGCTTTGAGTTTTCCAATACTAAGAGAATTCATGTGAAAGAAAGGGACCTCTTGTGCGACGAGGGTGACGTAATGGTGGAGGTTAACTCCCTCGAGAATCTGCAGTTGTAAGACCTATAGAAAAGAGGTAGTGCGCCAACGTCACGTCGCAGAGAGAAGGAGGTCAAGGCGAATTGAACAATAGGGGACAGTTTATTAGTTTTTTAGCCTTAGACTCAACCCTATACGAAGCTCTCCAAATGTTCGAGCAACAGTTCTCCATACAAGGGCGGATAAACCCTTAAGTATATATATTTCAGTATTTCACTTTTCCAAAAAAAAAAATTTTTTTTTTGAAAAGTTGAAATATTTATATATAATTTTTTTTTTTACATATCCGATCAACATCCAAAATTTTCAGAGCTTGTATAGTAGGGAAGATACATCTATTTTACTTAGAAATTTTTTTCTGCATACACAAAGAAAATTTCAAAAATGTAAACTTTATTTTTCTTTGGGAAAATTTGTTCAAGAATAAATCAAAACATTTCATATACAAAGAACTGATCTAAATAAAAAAATGTGTAACTCCCCCGACTACAAATGTCCTGAAAATGTCATGCAGATCGGATAAACAGAAAAAAAATATCCAATTTTTCACTTTGAAAACCGAAAAATAGTAGGTTTTAAAAAATCGGACCATTGCTCAGATTTGGGCGTCAAATATCAGAATTTCTTTCCTAAATTTTTAGATTATAGTCAATCTTTGTATACATTTCAGCTTGAAGTCATTTCGAAAAACAATTCTGGAAGAGGTGAATCGAAAAATGTCAAAAGCATAGGTTTTCAGAAACTGGAAAATACCAAAACAATGACTACAGGACACATGAAAAACACTCGAAATACGACGTTTTAGACCGTCAGAAAAAGGGCTACAGTTTGTATTATCTGTCCAAATCGGCCTGGAAATTATAGCTTAGATTATTTTCTTTATATAGTTACAATCTGTTTTATCACATATTAAAAAACTATAATTGTTAAAAAAAATTCTCTCTAAAGAAGCTGCCATTCTGTTTTTACTAAGACAATTTAATAGCCGAATATATATATATATATATATAATATATTATTTATATATATATAATATATACCTATATTTATAATATTAATATAATAATATAATATATAATATATATATTATTATATATACTATATATATATTATATAATATATATATATATATATATATATTTATATATATATATATATATTATATATATATATTATATATATAATATATATATATTATATATATATATTATATATATATATATATATAGATATATAATATATATATATATATATATATAATATATATATATATATATATTATATATAATAATAATATATATTAATAATATATATATAGTATAGTATATAAATATAATATATATATATATATATATAATATAATAATATAATATATATATATTATATATTATATATTTATATATATATATTATATATATATATTTGTAGATAGATAGTTAGATAGATAGATAGAAGATAGATAGATTGATAGATAATAGATAGATAGATAGGATAGATAGATAGATAGATAGATAGATAGATAGAATAGATAGATAAGATAGATAGATAATTACATGTTAGTTGATAGACAAAAGTATAGTTACAAAATACAAAATGTTAAGTCTATGACCACAACAACACATGTAGGTTGAGATTACAAATTTATATTATATTTGCGAACACTATGGTTATAATAGTTTGAATTATTAGTTAATTTTAAAGCAGATTTGAGATGTAAAGTCTGCACCATTATGCACATTACACGTCTTCAAATGATGTGTGTATGTGGGAAAAGTTGCGCATACATACATACATTTGAAGAAGGAGATGTTAAAACAATGGGCAAATTTCAAAATAAAAAGTCTAAAAAGCTGCCAAATCCTAAAATAAAAATAAGCATGTTGCCAAAATATCACTAAATTATTTTCTTTCTTATAATTTTTAGTTTTCATTTGTCATACATTTATATTATAAAATAATTTAGGGTCGTATGTAGATGATATTGCTTAGCAACTGGAACTCGTACTAAAGTGGCATTTCTAGCAATTAATATGGGACGGCAAAAATTTTAGCACATAGATTCAAATCTAGTAGCCTGGTAAGATTAAAATTTATTTAGTAGTAAGTTAAGTTAGTTAAGTTAAGTTAAGTTAATAAGTTAAGTTAAGTAAGTGAACAGTAAAAGTTCACATATTTTAAAATTTATACAGTTATTATTAATATTCCAAATTTTTTTTGTGTCTTTTTTCATCTTGGATCATCTGTAGATTTGAGTTTTTGAAATTTCACATGTTCCTTTATATATATATATATATATATATAATATATATATATAATATATATATATATATATATATATATATATATAATATATTATATATATTTATATATAATTATATATGAATATATATATATATATATATATATATATATATAATATATATATATATATATATATATAGGCCAGACTCCCGAAAGCATCATGCATGTAACTAAAAAATTATAACAGCTACAGGAAAATAAATAACATTTTTTGATTTTTGCAAGCATTTATTACTCTCTCTAAGAAGAAATAAATTTTTCCAATATTTATTAACCAAAATTTCAATTATCAGAATATTTTTATGACTGGCAGAGTACGCTTCTCATTAACCTTGCAGCGTTACGTCTCAACAACCTTCCATTTCTGCAGTTGTTCGCAGAGCAAGAGTCTGCCAAATAGTTTTATTATTTCACCTTTTGAAGAGCCACTGATTTTTCTTTATTTCCTTTTTACGGGGTTCGAGCCGACGGAGGGACAGCCCGTCGTCCCCCGGTAGGCCGAGGAACCCCGACTCTGTCCATCTTTGTCGTTTACCCTTGGGATATCTTTTAAGTTAAAAAAATCGACATTTGCCAACTTTGACGCTCCCTCGGAGCGCTAGAACTCCTTGCTTCGTCTCAAAAAATGATCGTTATATACAGATTATTCCAACATTTTTAACAATTTTAAAATTTTTGAAAATGATATTTATATTCAAATTGATTAAATCTCATCGGTACAAAAATGAATGCTGATTAATAAAATTTTATTTATTTTCCTGTAGCTGTTACTGCTTTTTTGTTACATGCATGTTTCTTTCGGGAGGCTGACCCATATATAGATATATATTATATATATATTATATATATATATATATATATATATATATATAATATATATATATATATATATATATAATATATTATATATATATACTATATATATATACCATATATATATATATATATAATGATGGTGCTAAATATCGTACTTTATGAAACTTTTGTATGAATCCAAAACATTGGGAGTGTCATCTACATAAAATCCATATTTAATTATTAAGTTCCACTTTAATTTAAACCAGCATGAGAACCTGGTGCCGACTCATAAGATTACTAACTAGAAGAAAAAAATGAATAACAAAGAGAGATTCACCCAAATTTATGCCATAATTATAGGTGTTAAACTTGCTCACCCTTTTAGAAGTTAGTGTTAACGACTGAGCTGTTTCAATGTAAATAAAGGCATAAGTGACATGCTTGGGACAGTTTTGGGATTAAAATTACCCTAGTTTTAACACTTGGGAAAAAATTCTTTAAAAGAAAACATATCCTAAAGAAAATCTTTACAAAAAATGCCAAAAAAAAAAAAGAAGAACAAAAAAAATTTCAAAATAAAAACAGCTTAAAAATAAAAAGTTAGCTTTATAGGGAACTTTCTCTAATGGAAAGAGAATGGAAAAAATAATTTATTTTGAAGAACTGAAATTTTTCGAATTGGGAATTTACTTCCAATTAGATGAGCGCTAAAGACTGTTTTATCATCTTCAACCATTTTGATATCTGTAGAAAAAAAAAAACAGATTATGTGAATAAATATTATTCTGAAATAAAAATTAAAGTAATGGAAAATATATGTAATAGATGGTATAAAAATTTTATGTCCTAGTAGTAAGTTGCCATACTGTTTAGACACCGATTTCTCAAAAACTATTAAAGGTATCGCTTTTCAACCTTGGAATATAATCTATGTAGGTGTTAAAATAAACTGATCACACGCGAGTTTTGGATGGACCTAGTTACCTCTAAAGAGGCGGTGCTGCCCCCTTAGCGCCAATTTCAAATTCGACCTGAAAACCGATGTGAAGGCTGTAGACGTAAATCGGTAGCTAAATTGGATGTGAAGCTAGTATGATGACAGTTAATTCGTCGAGAGACGAGATTACGTCCCTCTGCGTCCCTCTAGGGAGCGCTGCCCCCTAAAAATTAAATTAATCGTAGGAATGGAACTTGGAGACAGGGTAGGGGAGCCAGAGTTGGAAGTCGGAACCGAAACCGAGTGATTGGTGTTTGGGACCCCCGGAGGGGATTCCCAACTGAAAAAAGAAGAACATAAATACAAGAATGCAAAAAGAGGAAGAAGAGAAAGGAAGAATGAGGAAGGAGAGAAGGAGGAAGGTAAGAGTCTGAGGAGGATTCAGAGTCAGAGGAGATCGGAGTTCAGTCGCTCCGGTCGCTGAGCCGGTGCAGTGCTGGTTAATTAAACATTCGTTATAACAGCAATGTTGTGTCCTATATAGGTTAACGAGACCGTAGAGCTGAATATTGATGGTTACAAAGTCCGTATTAGGGTGTTACGGCCCGCAACGTAGGGTCTTTGAAAAAAAGCACAGAGTGCAAAACAGGAGGACGAGAGGAAGGAAGAAAGAAACGAATGATAGGAGGAAAGAGTGGAGGAAGGAGTCTGACAAGAAGAGTAGGATGACAGCGTGCACCGGTTGCTGGCTTCGTCGGTGCTAATTACATAAACGTCGTACAGTTCCTTGATTATTATCAAAATATATGTTTATAAAGACGTAGAACTCGATTAGTGATTTTGTAGTTCATAAAAAAAAAAAAATAAAAAAAAAAAAAAAAAACAAAAATGTTAAAAAACAATTTTAAAATTTACGTTTTTTATAGAGGATCACAAAGCTTCGCAGAGGCCTCGAGAGCCCAGGGCCTCAGAGCCTTCCCAATCCTTCACATCCTCCCTAGCCTCACACCCTCCCACCTTAAAGCATTGATCAATGACGTTACGAGCTACGCTGATTCAGGGTCAGTATCTGTTAAAATAAACCAGAAAACTTTCATTTATTTTTGGTTAATACGCTTTAAACCAGTTGTTACTAAAAAAATTTTGCTTTTCATATTTTATATTTAAGAACTATTGTATTTTACAAGACCCTTAAACTGTAAAATCCAGTAATCAAACCGCCAATCCTCACCCTCTCCTATCCAACCCTAAGATATTTTTACATTAAACATAGTAATAATTTAACAAAGTTTTTATCAATAACCTTGTCTATTATCCTACTGATCATGAATATAGACGCATAACGGTAACAAAGTTGATTCACATCAATAATGCAAAAGTGTTCATAAATTCTCAGAACTAAGAGTATAAATGTACAATGACAACTACACACCCTACTCACACTTTTTCTAACATATTCATGGACAATTTAATCGGCGTATAGGAAGGGTACCAATTTTCTCGCATAAGGATTTGTTTTAGGGTCATACCTCACAATGGGTATATACTAACATTACAAAGTTATCACATCAATAAAGCAAACAATGCATCACCTGAAACTAACAATATAATGTACAATGACAAACCTAACAGACCCTTAGCCTCGCTAATTAAATGAATAACAACACAAGATCGCAATATTAACAACAGTTAAGGTAATTACGATGCAATACAGAACGAACAGGAGTAATTTTGGTGTAGTTAAATATTCATTTATTAAAACAGTACAGCATATGAATGTTTATTATTTATTTGTTCTTGAATTTATTAGATATGAAAGACTTTAAACTTTTGTTTAAAAAAACTTTTATTTATTTTTTAATTTTCATTGTTCTTTAAACTTTTTTTTGTTTTTAAAAAACTTTTATTTTTAATTTCTTTTCTTTTAAACTTTTTGTTTTAATTTCGATTTCTGGAGATAAACCATAGCCGCTAAAAAAAGTTCTTTTATGACAAAACCTCGAATATTTGCTAACATAACAGAAGTTGAGTGCACCTGGGATCTTAAAAATCCATCAACCGGGTCTAAAGAATATAATATATACAACAACATACCTGCATGACGCTCATCTCTTACATCATTAAGATTCTTTATAACTCAACCACCATCCTTGTCCGAACCCACATCTAACTGCTGTAACTGTCTAATTCATTAACAAGTCCATACTTATAACAACAGTAAAGTAACTAAACATTGCACAAAAGTACCTTATTACACTTTTCAAACATATTCTACTATCACTGTCGTATTTTTACAGGTACAGCGTAACATTTAACAAAATTTACAATCGCCTTACCTAAACAACCGGACTGACCGACAAAGATCTTTGAAGATTACGCTGTTTTCCGATGAGAAACCCTAACATAGCCTAACCTAAATTCAACTTCATTTCAGCTCGAGCAATGCCTAACATTATCTTAGCG
This sequence comes from Trachelipus rathkii, assembly GCA_015478945.1. NCBI lineage: Eukaryota > Metazoa > Arthropoda > Malacostraca > Isopoda > Trachelipodidae > Trachelipus > Trachelipus rathkii. The sequence continues at coordinate 11,042 of JABUQX010085098.1, read as the reverse complement.
CGAATAAATAGCTAACATTAACAAAGTTCCATATTAACATCAGTAAATAACTAACATTACATACAAAACGTACCTATTCATACTTCGCAAAACATTTGCTCTGACATGATCACTGTTATTTCTTTACATTAATACCGTAAATTTTAACAAAAACTTTATCATGCATCCACCCTAAACATCATATGAAAGACCGAATTGATGCAGTAACCACGCAAGTCACCCGATATGGGAAGCTGAACAATATCATTAACGGAAATTGCGATTGGGTGATATGAGCGAGGAATTCCTAAAATAATCGTTAAGCACGAATAAATAGCTTAACATTAAAGAAGTTCCATACTTAACAACAGTAAAATAAACTAACATTGCAAAAAAACGTACCTATTCATACTTTCGCAAAACATTTCTCTAAAAATAATGTAATATATATACTTTGGTAAAGTGTGTGTTTATATCCTGATTATACATTCAGTTTCACAGATAGATTCATATATAGCGCTATAAGCCTCTCTTTACTCGTAGAGCTGCTATCGTATACATCTAATATCATGTACGTGTGTGCGTAGTCTTCATAATAACGCTAGACATTCCGGGTGTATAGCGTCGCATAATCATCATTACTATCTTGCTTCTGACTTTTTGTTCTACTGGCAGCAATATTATGTTATTGCTACAGTGATACGACTACTGGTATACGTGACAAAGTTTCAGTATCTTACAACAGTAAAAGACTAGCCATGCATCAAAAAACTTACCTGTTAACTTTCTCAACATTCTCTAAATATCACTGTTTATTTATACATGAATATCGTAACATTTAACAAAAATTTATCATTTCCTGACTAAAAATCTTCCTACTCATGCTCAGCAGTCTCAAATACGCTATAATTCCTATTATTGAGTCAAAGTGCGTATGTTGTGTGCAGGTGAATCACTCTCAATGATCTACTCGTCCATAGTACCGATACCCTTAATCTTATCTCGTACTCACTCGTCTCATATTATCGAGATAGGTGTAAGACGTGTCCATAATGATCTACACTATACCGGAGGTGGACTTCTCCGCTCAGTGCCATGGCCCGTATATATATATATATATAGTCATATATATATAATAGTGGGGCAATATAGTCTTAATTCTTAACGACTAATATCATTATATAGTCAATTGTATGATACGTTACTTACATTCTCTTGATTATTCACTCATTGTAGCACTAGAAAAGGTCGTCTCATAACCTGTGAGTGGAATCGTTCTTATATTATGCATGTGTGTAGCACCTCTCATATATATAACATATATTTATACTTCTCTTCCTGCTATGGTCTCTCTCACTTGTTTTGTTAGTTGTGTTGTATTGCCTCACACACACACACCCCTGCATAAACTTGCCTTAATGCCTGTTGCGGGTCCATTGTGGTGTGATATAGTAGTGCCATTTCTGGTGAGTACTCCTCCATAGACGCATGCGTACTTAACGTGTGTGCTCTCTCATATTTTGGAATATATGTATTCCGGATCTCTATTCTACTTGCACGCTCGGTTTCTATCTCTGCGCAACAGGTATGTCCGCATTAGTGTAGGTGTTATATCCCCGCCAGAGCTCGACATCTTAAACGACTCACTCGATCTTCTCTGCTTGACAATTTTTTTACTGATACACTAAAATCAGTAAAAACCAGTAAGATATATAACGGCTGATATTTATATGCGAGTGCCAAACCCATACCGATTAATACAGCGTGCTCTTACATTGAGACGAATATAAATGTACCAACAACAAAGCCCAACATTATCTTATTAACCTTCGGAGACCGCATAAAACAAGGCTTAAGCAAATATGTCTACATTAGGTCACACAAAGCTCTGCAGCGATATAGTCCTCTCACTATTATAACAAACCAGTATGGGTTTTGTCGTATAGAGTCTTTGCTCGCTTCCATATCCGGTGTGGAGCTATGCTCTGCTTCTACTCTGTATACATTATATAGCACTTGCCTCTATCAATATGTGTGACTATCAGCTCGTGATCGAGCTAACTCAGCCATATGTTGTAGATCTTTATATATGTAGCTTTCGCATCCGTGAATCATGTGAAACGCACCTCTCCACATCTGATCCTAATCTCATCTCAGCTAATTCCGGATGTTCTATAGATATGTATGAGAGCACGAGTACCAGCAGCAAGTTTATGTACTGAGATCTCGCTGGTGCAGTGCTCTCTGTCCGACTTTACTGTGCATACAGATATTTGCTAACGTAACAAAGTTTTCAATCAGATACAACTAATCATTACATATTCCTTGCAACTATGAATGGGTGTTATATAATAACGCACGACTAGATGCCAACACTTAAGCTTTACCGTGTGTATGATCGCGAATAAAATGGAGCGACAATAACCAACAGTCTTCTCCAATGTTACGATATATACGTAGACTTGATTCGTGAACGTCCATCCGGGGAATTGTTCAATCGCACCCTAACAGTATATACCAAAGATATCTCACTGCAGCGGTCATCCGACTTATCTAATTTGCGAAGCTCCAGTAGGCGATTTGTAAAGCTCCTCGAGTGTTGTATTATGACTACCGCTCGTCGTGACTGTCTGTTTCATTTAGATTATCTGTCAATATGTCCTAAGCATTGCCTACCGGGCTGTGCAGATAAGCATCACTTTTATATAGATGCACAACCTTCCCAAGCTCCTCACACATTTTCGAAAATTAAGCGCAATACCTCATGATTCTTGTTGATTTCCGTTTTCGAAACAATCTAAAAAAAAAAAAGCTATCATTGATTCTGCAGGAAAAAGGGTCAACATAACATTAATTAATATTCCTTAAATAACAACATTTACTTGTTATCGCTCTCTTACATATTTTGAATTCGATCTCTCACTCGCAGTGCTCTCAGAAATTTATCTTACTGGTGTACAAACTGTTTATTTATTTTTAAGTTATTTCTTTAAAACATCGTTACTCTCTCTCTTATATATATATATATGTATACTTGATAAGTTGTGGTGACTATAGTTTCAAAGGACTGATGGCTTATATCTATGGGTGTGTAGTCTATATAGAGCCATCAGATTGCTGTCTGTTACCTGTTATCTTCTACTACAAATTTCATATTCTTTATAGTATGATTTATTTAACGTAAAAATTTTGGTTTTACAGACAATACTGATTTTAAAGCAGTAAACAGTAATTCACCCAAGCCACCCTACTGCTTCCTCTTCAGTCGACTACCTCCATATCTACGACCTACGATCTATTGATATCAAGTCACTTTCGTGTGATCATTTTGGATAACTATAACATAAAACAAGTTTTCTTTTATACACTGGATAACGAATATATGCTAACGTAACAAAGTTTTCGCATTGGTAAAACTAGATACATTTCAACCGGTGCAAAATATAATGTCATCAACGAAAACCTAACTATCTACCTTGGTGTATAGATGAATAAACTAGTACTAACAAAGTTTCACACTTTAACAACAGTAAAGAGTAACTAACAATAAATCAAAAACGTTAACCTATGTTTCAAGCTTTCGTCAAGCCATATCTTCGTTACTAGCAATGTTAATTTTACACCCGTTACATAGGTAATGATTTATAACAAACATTTTATCATAAGCATTTGCTAATTATCATACTGATCGTAGAATAGTTATCTAACGTAAAAAGTTCATTCTTTTAAGCTACAAGCATACCGAACTAGGAAAATAATATACAAAAGACAACCTAACACAACTTACGCATGATAACTGTTAAACATAACAAGGTTCCTAACTTTAAACGATGTAGAAGTTAGCTAAATTTGCATGCCATTACGTAACCATACTCAATACTTTCAGAGCATATCTCGTAATCATGATTAACGTTAATTTACATTTGACCGCCAGTAATATTTAAAAAATTTCATCATAATCCTTGTCTAATTATCATACAGACCAACGAGTATATGCTAAAGTAACAAAGTATTTATGCAAGGTTATAGTAAATTTTAGAAAAAAGTTATTACCATACCTTACCTAACTATCATAAGACCCAACAAATTAATTGTAAACATAACACAATTTAAGCAATCCATGTTAAATTGTAAATTATTTAACAAAAATTTATCAATACACTTACCTAACTATTCATGAAACCCCAACCAAAATAATGTGTAATGCGTATAGTGTCCATCTCCGCTCTCTCTCCATCATACAAACAGCTCATTCACGTCGAGTGATAAAATAGAGTTCTCTCTCTCACACTCACACCGAGTGAATGGTCCTTCGGCTGACTCATATGCGTACGTACTTTTGGTGATACGTCTCATTTACAGTGTGTGCAGCAATTCGCTGTCTCATATGATCACGTTAACGCTCGAGTTATATCTGAGTAAATAAAACCAGTCCGTCGATCCGCACCCGTCCTTCCAGCAATCTTGTATCTAATTGCATGTCAGGTTCACATTTTTGAAGTATTCCTCTCCGAGATAAACATGAACGCAAAAAATAAGTTCGTTATAATATCTAACCACCGGATATTGCTAACCGTAACACTTTTTTCATATTAATAAAGCTAAATAGCATTACCAGAGACTTAAGGAATATAATGTACAACCGACAAACTATTACACACTTCAAGCGATAATTATGCATACTTGTCAAGGCATATCTCTAATACAATGAGCAATGTTAATTCAAAATTAGCCATGGCAATATTTAACAAAAATATATCATAACCTTGATATAATTATCATATGAATCCAACGCACATGTGACTACATTCGCTTGATTTCATGCATCATGATACTCAATAACTACTCTCAACTAGAGAGCTCTTACTCTCTCAGAGTATCACCACAGGTTCGAGCCTTAATCGCTTAGTCAAGCTACGTCTCCTTCTCTCATAGCGTAGGTGATACCTAGCATTCAATCCACCCACTCACGCGAGACATAAGAAGTGAGATCACACTTAAAACATGAATAAACTGGCTTTTACCAAGTTTCGTTAAACAACAGTTAAAGTAACTACATAACATAAACAAACGCATCCAGTTCACACTTTTCTCGAGTATATCATCTAACATAAAAACTGATAACATTTTTGAATTAACATGGAAATATTTAACAAACAAAAAATGTGATCACTAACAGGGTTAGATATCATAATTGATCAGACGAAATATACGCTAGGCGTAATAAAGTTTTCACTCAATAAAGCTAACATCAGCATAATCCAAACAAGAAAATACTGAACAACGACAATCGCTAAACAACTTACTCTGAGCTAAACCTGTTACATTAACAAAAATCCAACATTTAACATCAGTAAGTGATAACTTGATGCAAAAACGTAACCTACTCATACTTTTCAAGGATATCTCTAGCATATTAACGTTAATTATTACATTGCCAGTAATATTTAACTAGAATTTATCAAAACCTACCTAATTATCATACACCCTAACGATAATATGCGAACGTAACAAAGTTTTTTTGTCTTAACATATAGTAATATTTAACAAAAAATTTATCATAACCTTACCTACAATATCATAATCCCCAACAAATAGATGCAGACATAACAAAATGTCTCTCGAAATTATTTAACATTAAAAGAATAACAAAACATATCGACAGCTAATGCCACAAAAAAGCTTTCGAATAAAAATGTCATTAGTTAAAGTGTAATAGTTCACCGATTTTAAAGCTGTAAATCAGTAAATCAACCATCATGGCCCGTCCCTGCCTCCCTAACTACACAACTCAAACCTTTTGATATAATTGATCTATTGATCATGTACATTTCGAGTAATCATTTCGGATAAACATAAGACAACAAAAATAAGTTCTTTTATATTACAACATATCGAAGTATATAGCTAACGTAATCAATGTTAACATTATACAGCAACATAACATAACCTTGAACTAAGAATATAAATGTACACATGACAAACCTAACACACCAGTACGTGGAATAACACATACAACTTAACAAACTTCCAGCACTTAAGCAAACAGTAAAGTAACCTAACACTTCCTACAAAATCGTAACTATTCACACTTTTCATGCATATTTCTAAACTTTTCAATGTTAATTTTACATTAACATCGAATATTTAACAAAAAAATTTAGCATAACCATGTCTATGCATCATACTGACAGCGAATATAATGCTAACGTAACAATTTTTACATCAACTTCGTAAATATTTTAGACAAAAATTCAAGCATAACATCGTCTAAATATCATATTCCCCAACGGATAATTGCAAACATAACAAAAACTTTAAACCAAACATACATAAAAATAACAAATTTATCCCGACACTAAACCATAAAAAATAAGTTCTTGAAGTAAAATTATCACAGCTAAAGCGTAATAGTTCTACTTGATTTAAGAGTGGTAAATCAGTAAATCGTAAATCAAACCACACCATCCCTGCAGTCCCCTACCCCACCCATCGGCTATGATCTATTGAACTATTGATCAAGTTATACTTTTCGAGACATAAAATAAGAAGAAAATAACATAAAAATAAGTTCTTTATATACTGACCTACGAATATATGCTTACGCAAACGAGTTTTAGCATCAATAAAGCATAACTATTCTTAGCCCCTTGAACTGAAGAAAATAATGTACAAATGCAAACCTAACATTCCTCGCGTATGATTATTCCGCTAACATCCTGAAAATACCCTACTTATCAAAGGCTAAAGTAGCATAACAGGTCATTTTACCATACTCATATGTTCCCACTTTTTCCCGCATATCAGCAACAGGTAAAGTCGTTATTATCTAACACAAATCCGCTCAACCAAAAGTGCACCAATCTATCAGAAGATACCAGCATCTTCGAAATATGAATGTTGACACTAATCATCATCAAAGTGTCTCGTTTCGAGTATAAACATCATTTGAACTATGAATAAAACGTAGACAGTGTGAATAAACTGTGCAAACTAACATTTACTCAACAAAAACTAAACCTACGCTCCATGTTTCTAAACACATCTTCGTCAGTTACACCAGTATATCTTACCAAAAACTTCATCATTTTCTTAACTAAAAAATAAAAAAAAATGCAGTGTTAAGTTCACACTGGATCATAAATAAATCTTAAATAACGTATCCTAACTTGACGAATAAACCAGTTTTCACTTACAAGTAGTATCTAAATCAATAACCATCAGCCTTCCGAGAGAAAACCCAGAGGGATGGTTCAACTCTTCGGGATGATTCAGGGGTGTCTGTAGAATTTCCTGAGATGAGGGGATCATACCGACGAAGGGTGTTAAGCCCGTGGTTCTTAGGCCTCAGCCATTCGGGCTGAGGCTTACCCTTTTTCGGTGGTAAATGCCCGCTATACACCCTTGCGGAGACTCAACAAATTTTATCAGCAATTTGAACCAGGCAAAATCTTCTCTCTTAATAACTCAAAAGAAATCTTACAGTCAAACTAGCCTCTCCCGTGATTCACACCGCTAATTGACAACTGAGCTCGAAGCAACATTGTTGCTGTATCCTTGCTTGATTATACCTCTTGGGATTCTTCTTAGCTTATTTCTCTGAGCCGGCTTTTGAGTTAAATGAAAGGCAGAAGAAAGAGTGTAATTCGTCTCACGAAATTTGTTGAATTTAATGCTCTTTGGCACTCTTTATATAATGTATTCTTTATAATCTGATTGATACATACAAATCATTCATGTTTTTTAATTCGCTAAGTTTGTTTAATATAGAAATGTACATCTTATATATTTAAAAAATTTTATATCGAGGTAAAATATAAGATAAACATGTTACATGGATGGTTCAGTTATAAAAAGCGTGTTAAAATAGTGAGAGTAATATACGACTGGCATAAGAAACATTAGAGATCTACATTAGTAAATCGATCGACGTTTTTTGTTGAAGAGTGGTATTACTAGTAACGGGTTATACAGGACTGGTTACGATATGAATGATCACATGTTGATGTTATTTCACATTCTCGCAGACAGAAAACAGCCATAGAGTTACACAACGCAGCGGCGGAACACGACGTTCTTCTGCAATATGTAGTCTATTACTTGATTTCATATATTTTTTTTTTGTTTTGATTTAATACTTTCATAGTTATTTATTCTGTACACATTAAAAAAGTATTTAATTAAAATAAAAATTTAATAATGAAAAGACAACCTATTACCGTAAATAGGTTGCACCAATTTGAATAAATTGATGTATCAAAAAGACTGATATATTGATTTTGATATAGAATGTCATTTAAAATCTATACATATTAAAAAAAAATTACACTGGACATTTGAAGTAACAGTAAGCTCCCCTTTTCTAATGATAATATTTTATCACCACCTTAGATATTTCTAAACCGATAGGGACCATGCCTGGATTACAAATATGATTTCTCTAGTTTATTCCTTAAATAATATTAAACTATTCAGCCTCACCTAGAGTGTAAAGAAGAGAAGAGAAACCCAATTGATTGAGTCTCATAAATAGCTAAAAAGGATAATAAAGAGCCATCGCTAGGGCTCATTATTTCTAGTGGTCTGAGAAATCAATTGGACGATCTGTCTGCCCACTCGAGATTTTTTTTGACCTGGCTTGTACATTGATGAATCTTGTCATATTGCTTTTTTTTTTTTTTTATTTAATGAGTTGGAATCCAAGGGAACAGTGGGAATCAAAACCGCAATATGTATGATGTTCAGATCTCGTTTTTTATCCAATAAAGTGGTAAGCTACCTTTACCATGTTAAGTGTGGTATAAATAAAAGTATTAATCTTAAATTATTTATAGGAATAATTTAATCATGTGTAGCACGGATAATTATTATATTTTTGATTTATCGATTTATAAATCTACAATTATAGTGCAATAAATGAGAGGTATGTCGTGCCTAACTTCTATTAAGAGAGTAATGTTATAACGAGCAGTTATGTGTTTTAGCATATCCTTGTTACATTTATAGATAAATATGATTCTTAAGTTGCGGATACAAGCGTTTGTTTTCACTATGTGGTATGGGGTTTATGTGCTTTTTTAAGTGGAAGTGATTCGCTAAAAACTTTGTTCGCGTATATGCCACTCATACATGCGTATCTTTCCTTGTAATAAACTTTTTTAAAGATGACGGGTCTATTAATAACCTATTGAAAAAAAGATAATTATTTACAGAAAAATCAAGTGTAATATTATCCTATTTTTATTAATTATAAGTAATGTCGTATATAATAATCTTAATAACAGGAATAGAAAAATGATACTTATCGAAACATTTATAGATATGTATATACACTACAAAATGAGAATTAAAGTTATGTTCTTAACAAAAAAGTCTGAGAAAGGTCAGTGAAGACACTGCACTCTTGGCTGCGCTCCAATCAGCTTGACTGCGAAAATTCTGAGGTGTTCAATACGTTTCCTCTCCCCAATAGACCTGTTATATTGCCAACTTGGGTCGAGAAAACTGGCTGTACATACTTACAGTACTAATATTTAGATCTCATTTATTAATAAACATACCGTTATTAAATTATGATGTTTGAAAGCTCGCACCAGACTAAATTCTGGTATTGCTTTCATTCAAACAAACACTATAGAACAATTCTTCTATTAAATGGAAATACTGTTGGGGTGTATTTTTTGATTAGACGGTTATTTGTAAATCTGAACACTTTTAAACCACACTTTATAGTATTATGAAGTAGCATTTATTTTAAATTTCGTAATTATTTTAGCTATTTATCACTGCAACCATTCAATACATTTCTAAAAATTCTGCGTTTGCTCTCTGAGGATAAATCAATTTCTTTATATCCTATAAGTAAATTAAGACTACTTTACACTTATGTAAATATTTCCTCGTATAGAGTTTATCTATGCCTTTTTTCATTACGATGTTTATATATAAAATACTAATTCTTATTTTGTTCTCAAATTTTTTTTATGGATGAACTAACTCTATTTTGTTTTAGTAAGTGATTAATCCATATTTACCCATGTAAGAAAATTTTATCTAAAGTTTTAATACAGAAATGGCAACTTCGTAAGTTTGAAGTGTCTGTAAGGAGAAGTCTTATAATGAGCTGACACGATTTAGTTAATTTTTTTTATATTATATTTTCGGCTCCATAGAACACAATCAAATTAAATATTGTGGTGCCATAAATCAATAAATTTCTCGAAAGTAGTTAAGATGATTTTTTTAAAATATTAGATAATATATATAAAGTATGATGGTTAAAAATTTGTAATATATCATAGTTAATAGTACTTATTTTATATTAATTCTATATATTAGTAGTTTACTATTAATATACTATAATAACATATTAGTTATACATATATATATAAGTAATGTAATATAATTATAAATTATAGACTATTAGAGGTAGTTTATAATATGCTATTTTTTAGTATTATAAAATATACTATAGTATAATGTATTAATGTAATAAATTTATATAAATATTGAACATTATTAGTCAATAATGTTAGATAATAGATAATGCTATAATTAATATGAACTAAAAAGTAATATACTATAGAGTGAATAGCGGTTACATATTATATTCTGTATGTAATGTATATATAATAGTTTTATTATGTTTAATATATATGAAGTATATATATATATATATATATTTAGTATTATGATTATAATAATATATGATGCTAGAGTATAAAGTATTTTAGTAATGTTAGTTAAGTTTATTCGCTAAACGTAATATATCTGTTTTCCTATGAGGAAATTAGGAACAGTTTCTTCCAAAAGCGCACCTTAGCAAGAATTGTTCTACAATCAATTCTAATCATATTTAGTAATTGAAAATTTACCACTCAGCTCGTGTATAACATTTAGATGAATAATTAATACTCTTGTTAAGATCTTGATATTATACTAGAATCTCTAGTTGGATTTTATTACGGTTACAAATTGCCTTATTTTAGTAGGCTCTTCTGAATAAAGTTCAGTTTTCTTGGGGTTTTATTGCTTCTCTCTCTCAGATATTTTTTATAATCTTA
>JABUQX010085097.1:0-10000 GCA_015478945.1 Trachelipus rathkii | reverse complement strand
CGGCTTCGGCTTCGGCTTCGGCTTCGGCTTCGGCTTCGGCTTCGGCTTCGGCTTCGGCTTCGGCTTCGGCTTCGGCTTCGCATCTGGCTCTGTGCTCCAGCACTTTTAAAAACTCAGAAATCAGTCATTGTGACCTAAAAATTCGTCTCTTCGACCTTTAGACACCCCAAATTAACGCCTTAAACATCAATATTTACGTGTAATTGAAATTCCAAGCAGTTGCCGACATGACTTGGATTTCCTACTTGCTTGAAGATTGGAAACCAGTGAGAACCATCTCATCAATCTTAGAATTCTGTACTTTGACGCCTACAGTGTCAAAACTCATCTACGTAATGGAAATAACCAAGTCAATGGCTGGCACGACTTGGAATTTTTACCGATAAGAAGCTCTAGAGCTTCCGAAGACGGTCGCACCAGCCTTATAAGCGTGTTACTGTCATGGGAAAGCGCTTCGTCGTCATTGACGTTCAGTTTTGTCATTGAAAATATCCCATAGCTTCTCCAGAGTCGGGGATCTTGACCAAGACAGATGCTGATATGACTTGTTAGACCATACCCTGTGAAAAAAGTGTTGAAAAATGCTAAAAGGTGTCAAAACATAACATTATATAACACCATAGGAATATGTTCTTGGGGTGGCACCCTCTTAAAGGGGTGCAGGAAAACGTAACTTCGTTTACGATGAGGTGACACCACCAGCAATCACAATATCATGTGGGTAGGCAATAGGAGCTCTCTAAGACACCAAAATGGGATCCAAAATTTTAAAGGGAGATGTATCCCCCTTATAACCGTTCCAATTTTAAACGGGCTTTAACATATTTAACAACCCTGAGCTCCTAAAATTGGTCTCAACCACCCTAGGAACTTGAATTTGACCGTTCAAAAGCCTGTAAAAATAGTTAATTTCAGATAAAGTCCAAGCATGTTGGCATTTGACTTGTTCCTGCTTCCATTAGACTCCACCGATCTCTGAATCGACTTCCCCGACTTAAGAAACCCCTAACTTACCATTCTTCCATTCGTTTCAAATCTGACAACCTTACGAAATTCCAAGTCATGTCGCCATTTGACTTGGATTTCCTGTTCCATACGCCTCACGTACCTCAAAAAACGGCTTCCCCGACCCAAAAAAAACCCATAGATGGGACAACTCAAACGTCAAAATCTATCGACTTTACAAAATTTCAAGTCATTGTCGGCTATTGACTTGGTTTGCCGGTTCAGAATCCTCAGAAACAAAGCAATCACCGAACCTCGAAAACCTGCCACAATTTGACGCTTCAAGCGTTAAAACGCCTTGAAATCTCGATAAAAAACACGCTCGGTGAATCTGCGGTAAAAACGCGTCGACCGAAGGCTCAGGCTTCTGGTCTCATTTCTCCGCGCCGCTCAGCTTCCGAAATAAAAACATCTACGGCTAAAAATTATTACAGAATTCCTGAAAAATAATAAAAATATGCTAAAACTACCGAAATATAGCTAGGGTGCCAGATTTAGCCGTAAAATCTGGCACATGTCGTTCTTGCCATATACTATTATATACCTATTATATTTAATTATATATATATATATATATATATATATTAATATATAATTAATATTATATATAATCATAATATATATGATAGAAATGTAACACTCAAATCATCGTACTCTAACACGAGCCTAATAAAATATGGTATTTATATATATATAATATCAGTAAAAAACAAATATACTCTAATTATATACTACACTATGTCAATACTCTATAATTACTTAATCTCCTATCTTATAATAGATTAGTAAGTAATTAGTTAATTACTTATATCAAAAATCCTTATTAGATCTCTTCGAAACACCGCTGAGCTACTTAAGAACAGCATTATCATACTAAATATATTAGGATACAAGACCTAATTAATTTAGTACTTACTAGCGGATAGAGCATAGCCTTATCATTTACGATACTCTTTACCTGAAAACATTTAGTCTGCTAATTTTGTTTCAGTATTACCCTAATAGCTGTGGGAAGGAGAGTTCTGTCTTTGGCTTGTAGTTCTTTTTAACATTGGTTCCATCAATTTAGGGACTGATCACAAGAAAACATCAAGATTGGTCTTGATGAAACTTACTCTACATGTTAATAATATACGCATAATGACATCAACCTCTTCTTTCCTTTGTAACCAGTTTCCTTGATATCTATAGATACCCTAACTAGTATTGTTAGCAGAAGTAGTTTGTCTTAGGCCTACAGTGACTATCCTGTTTGAATCTAACCATGTATTCTTAGAAAACGAACTTCTCGTAGAGTAGTTAGAACTCCGAAGGCTTTTTTAGAGAAAGGGTGTTTCGAAGGCGAAATTATTCTCCTGGATTGCTGCTAAGGGCCGGCCTGGTGATCTAAAGACAATCGTTCTTGAAATGGACAGTGTTCGGACTACTGGGATCACCATTTCTGTAGTAGTGGATAATTACCAGTTACCAACAATAAACATAATAGTTTAAAACTATTGTTCTATGATTATCTTATATAGTTGTCAGAATATAAAACGGCTTTAGTTTTGCTATTATTAAGATCTTACATTCGGCAATTACTTTTCAACATCTTTGTTGCAATCTTTAGTGTTTTTATTCAAAAATTTTATTAAAAAAATGGTTACATATAACACAATCTCGTTACAGTTTGGCTCGAGCTCGGATATTTTGCAAATGAAACCAAATTTTGGCTGCAAAATGAAGAGAAAACACTCCCGAACTCATTTCGCATTAAAAAGAAATGGACAAAAAAGAGTCAAATATAAATACATGTATCACCAAATATCATTATAAAACAATATCTAACTAAACAAGTATTGTGGCTTGAACTATATACACAAATAAGTTGTATTAGCAGAAATCAACGGATATAAAATTACAATCTACGCATCCCACACTTGACAAAAGATATTATCATAAATTAAGCTAATACATGCAATTCATTTCTTTAAGATATAAACAAGCTTTTTATTAAGACATTTTTATGTAATTGAAAATAAGATAATGACACTATATATACCTATATATAAATACTATATATATATAATATAATAATAGTAGGTGTGGTGAGTATATATATATATATATATATATATATATATATATGATATATACCTATACTATATACTATATACAATGAAATGTGAGGTGTGCGTGCGGTTTAGGCGCTCATGGGTGTGTATATACGCCGGCTTGTTAAGTGAATGTTGAGTAATGTTGAATAATTTATATAACTATGATATAATATATATATATATATATATAATATTATATTATATATATATACCTCTATAGTATCATATTATAATATATATATATATATATATATATATATACTATATATATATATAAATTTAAATAACAGATAAATATTATTACTATATATTATATACTTATATAATATATATATATATATGATATATATATATATATAATATAATTATATAATATACTATATTTATATATATAGTAGCTATATATATATATATCATATATATATTATATATAATTATATATATATATCATATACATATATATTATATATTTATTTATATATATATGATATAGTATATATATCTAATATATATATATTATATATTATATATATATATAATATATATGATATATATACTATATATAATATATATACTATATATATAATATAATATATATATATGATATATATATATATATATATATATATTATATATATATTTAATCACATACACCCTTATAATTAAAGTTTTTTTTTTCCTAATTTCACTTGTATATTAACAAATAAATTTAATAAGACATTCTTTCTCATTTTGTATTTTCCCTTGGTCAGACGAAGAATAAATTCTTAAGTGGAACCAACTTTGTAATCCATTAATTGATTTTAATCTTTTTTTAAAGTTTTTAATTAGTTATTTATTCCATTTTTTTTGTTTGGTTCCTTTCTTGGTACTTTCCCTCATTGTAAACGTCTAAAACATTTAGAGAGTTTATCTTATTCTTTGATAAAGTTTCGTTGATTTGTTTTAGCTTTAATTCTGTTCATTCCTTTGGCTATCGACTAATTATTTCTTAATTGGATACGTAACATTCTAACATTCTTTTTCCTAATAACAATTTCTCTGCCCAATATTTTATCCAATTACACTAAGCTATTTACAGTATTAAACATTCCAATATCTTTTTAAACACTTTATTTTCATCATTCAATATTTTAAATATTTCCTCCTCTAATCTTATAAACTAATTTTGAAGCAAATCTATCAATCTTTATTCATTGTTTATGTTTTTTATCAAATTCGTTTTATTTCCTTTTCCACTTTCTACTTTCTTTTAAATATTTTTTTGAATTTTTTCTTCTTATTGTTTCCAGCTTCTTCCCTGTGAATTTTTTTTTATAGAAATTTGAATATATGCATATTTTGAAAAATGTTTGCATATCAGTGATATAATTTTTATTTTATAAATGAATATTTTTATTAATTTTTTAATATTTTATATATATATTATAATATAATGTACTCTATTATAATATATATATATTAATATATATATATTATATATATATATATATATATTATATATATATATAAATATATATATATATAAACGGTATATATGATACATACCTTCTTTATATTAGATATTAGATATTATATATATTATATATATATATTATATATATATATATATATATATAATAAAAAATATTATATATTATATATTCATATTATACCTATATAATGTGTTCCGTTAATATTAAAAAACTTGGTTACCACCATCCTACCTCTCATGGGGTCATGGTTGTGCTAGGCTGTGAGAAGAATTGTGATTAGAAATTTGAAGAGATAATATTTATAATAATGAACCGTTAATGCTTTTAATAGACCTTTAAACAAGAATAGGTCTAGTTGATAATGTAAATTATAAGGGCGTTAAATAATATATAGTAATAAATGAAATGTATTATGTTTTAATGAATGGTATATATTATTGGTCTAATGTGTGGATTAGGAATGAATTAGAATAATGAGTAGGCTTGGTTAAGTCGGACTAAATGTGATTTAATCCAGTGGTGAGTTATAGACTGTTGGGAACCGGACCTGGCTGGGAGACCGAAGAGAATGGATTGAGTCAGTAAAAGATTTATCGATTAGTATAGAAAACGAATGTCTGAAGAGAGAGATAATTGATGATGATTTGGCAGATAGGCTAGTAAGAATATATAAGGTGACGATGACATAAGGAGTAGAATAAGAGCTATAGTTAGGTTTGTTTAATTATATGGGGCACATGGTTTTAGTGAGCACCATCCTGGCGCCAGGCGGTAATGAAACCTACTTTTACTTATGAAACGATTTACCATGTTAATTAATGAGTGGATTACACGTCGCTTAATATTATTATTATAATAGGTCCTAACATTTTTCTATTGTTAATTTTTCTTGTCTAGCTGACGTTAGTACTCTCTCACTAAATAGTTTATTAAAATTTAGGTTATTAACAATAGAGGGATTATGCCTGGTACACCGGCTCCAGCGCTGGCATTTACTATTTTCTATACGATTTAATGTCATGTCTTCCATAACTGCTAAATTACTTTTTTTTACCGTAATGGCATTGTTAACAGCACCTTTTAATCCCCAATCTTCCGGTATAAGGCAAATTCGAAAACCTTGAAGAAAAGTTAAAAGCAATTTATATTATATTATTCATATTATATATTATATTTAATAATTAAATACTATATATTTATAAATTAATATATGATAGTATATATATATATTAATATATATATATATATATTATACTTAATATATTATTAATATATATATAATAATATATAATATACTATAATATATATATATATATATTAATTTAATAGTATAATAATAAAATATAAATAATATAATAATTAAATTATTATATTAATATATATATATATATGATATATATTATATTAATTATTAATTATATATATAAAAAGTGACGAGTTTTACTCTAACAGTTGTGGGCGGTTAATAATAAACTGGTGAGACTGGTTAAAAAGGAGGGGGAGGCTTTCTTTTCGACTTGCCGCCATTGTATCTTCTTACTACTTATTCTTTCTTGGATCTTTATAATTCACCTTAAATACCATGATATGTCGAATTTGATAAGTAGAGTATATATATAATATATTTAACTAATATTATATATTAATTATTTATTATATATATATATAAGTATATAATATATTAAATACATATATTAATATATATTAATATATATTATATTATTGTTAATATAAGTAAATTATTTAATTAATACTATAATATATAATAATATATTTAAATATTATTATAATATTTATTTATTCTTATGATAATATTAGTTTTACTTAATATTATTTACATATTTTATTAAATATTAAATATTTGTATTACATAATATGTATATAAAAAACATTTATATATATTAATACATACTGTATATATTCAATATATTAATATATATTTATTAATTATTACCTACATTACACAATATATTTTAATATATAAAATATAGATTATTATATAATATGATAATATATTTTAATATAAATATATATATAGTATATGATATATATAATAATTTATTAATAGTATTATATAATATCACAAAATGAGTAAAGATATACATTCGGCTTCACTTGATAATGTTAAGAATAAACCTTCTATACTTGAAATATTAATCTAAGTCTCTTTAGTAGAAGTAAATTGACGATAAAGGGTGAAGGATGGAACCGAGTATAGTTTAATTATTAATATTAATTTAAAAACATAAAAACTGCATATATTGATTTAAATCTTAAAAAATTATTTACAGAAATCAAATTATACAGTATCTACTGACTCTTCAATTTTTCCAATCATTAAAATCTAATTTATTTATAAATAATGTAAAAAATTCTTTGAAATATAATTAATTTTGAAATTTTTTTATCTATTAGGAATAGGAATTTCAATTTATTATCCATCTCATACTGGACCATTTTGAGTAATATAATACCTTACACCTGGAAATGAACGCGACATGGCTAATCGATCACCCCTCATTCACTAAGTAGCTTTCATTACATACTTTCCGACTTGGTTTCATTCATCTTACAACGTAATTATTACCTTCTTTCTATCAAATCTGAAGTTCCATACTCCTAACCTCACATTCACAAAAGTAATAAAAAACCGAGCCTAATGAAAAGTAAATCCCAAAAAGTCGTTCTCTCTTTCAACGTTTCCCTCAGAATGACCATACGTCACAACCCGCTACATTAATAAACGCTCTATTCTTTATCTCAAAACTTTAAAATTATTATATAACAATATACCTCCTACGAGAGTTCTTTAGGACAACTAGCTCGGATTGACTTTTGCGACTTGATGTCATAATATTCCCTCAACTCCATAATAAAGATCTTATGATAGTTCAAGAACAGTTTTATAACCAGTAAAGCTAAATTCCCTTCAAGACGACATCACCAGGTGTCCATTCTGTCCTATCCCTCGTTCTTGGAATCAATAGAGTTGAGATTGATTTATGAAATTATATTTGCTTGATATTTCGACTCAATTATTATTATATTATATATTAGTTATCTTAATCAAATATAAGTAAACATTAAAATAAGTGTATGAAATGAGTGTAAGATTAAGTTAAATATTCACTGCTATTTTCATTATTGAGCATATTATGTTCTACTTTATCATTTCGCTAATATACACATTCGCGTGGTTCAATTTCACCAGTGAGTTTAAAGGTGACAGTATATTAATTTCTTTACTCGTTTTTTAAATCATTACTTATTAAGCTTTACTTTTTATTTTTTAATGAATCTTATATTATAATATATATATAATTATATATTTATACTATATATTATATTATAGATATATATTATTTAAATAAATAATATATATTATATATATATATATTATTTTATATATATATATATAATATATTTATATTATATATTTATAATATTTAAATATTATATATTAATAAATATTTATATATATATAATATATATATATAGATATATTAATATATTTATTATATATATATTTATATTATATCATATTAATATATATATAATTATATATTATATACTATTTATATATTAAATATATATTTTAAATATATTATTTATATTTAATATTATATATTAAATCTATTATAACAATAGTAACATAATTAGTTGATTTTACAAATAGGTATAACAGATAATTAATATAACTATGCCTTCTCTTGGGGATTAGAACCTATTCAACCGAGTGTTGCCCGACCTAAATTGAGGACTAAATAATATGCCTATCAATGAAATATAATGCGTATATATTATAATATAAGTAATTATTCCATTTATCCTTACTCCACTTATGTTTTCTTTGTAATGTGTCCGGACTCGTAAAAGATCTAATTTTATAACTTCTTAAGTATCAGTGTGCGCGCTGCAAGATATACAATCATAGACGTCTAATATATCTATAACTTACACACGACTGTGGAGAGAGATACCGTGGTGATAATAAGTGACAAGGCGATCAGGTACTGAATCTATAATATTTTTCAGAAGGGTGAACTCGACCGCTGTGACTTGGGAGACACCTTCGGATATTATGTGATGGCTCATCGGACCTTGACATGGATGAAACTTGGCCGCAATTGACCTTTAAACACAGTTGTGTCATTACCACACGATAGCAACTCTTTACCTATGTGCTGTGGGATTAGCCATCTTGGAAAAGTGTAGGGCGGAGTCTCACATTCCGTAATAGCTCGAGTTCAAATGTAATAGTATTTGAAGTAAAATGCCTACCTGAAATATTCAATCTAATGATGTGTTTAAAAAATTTTTAAAAGATTGAATAAAAGGTTTCTCCTTTCTATAAGACTACTCGATTCTAGTCGGTGATATGTTTATTTTCAGATCGAAGGTAATTACGGTTCACACTTTGAGGTGACTTTTATACTGTACTTATGAATGATAATGTGTTTTACTGAATTTTATTCTATTGATTGTTGTTTTCGATCATTTCTGAAATAGTTAAATCTTTGACTTAAAATTGGGACTGACCTTTGGATGAATATGATTAGTGCTTGATGCTCTTGTGAATGGGATATTACAAGTAGACTTAAGGTAGGCCCTGGATTGGATTCTTTTCTATTGTGTTGCACTTTAATGTTTTAATGATAGGTATATCGTTTATCTGTGTAATTATTTAGTTAGTACACACACGCCTCCTGAGATTAGCTACATGCTGCTGTGTAATGATGGTCCTTAGTGAATTAAGCTGAGCCGTTATTGTCTTACAACCTTATGTCGCTAGTATTCACTTTCAGGATTTAGTTAATAGTATTACAATAATTGGTACGATATTAGGTGGAAAATAAAAATATTGTATTAAATTCATTATATAATATAGATAAAAATATTATAATAATTCAATTTAGAAATTTGAGAAATATTATTATTTATATTTAATGAAGTATTGTTTGAGAGAGGAAATATGGAGAAAGTAATATTGTGAGTTGTAATATAGCTGATAATTCCTATATGCTTTTATTTAAATAATATTTAAAATCTGAATTTAAAACTTCCTTATTATACATACAATAATATGAAATATTTAATTATAAATAATAGAATAGAAGGTTCTTTCACAAGTCTATTAGAAGTTTATGTAATTAATATTTAATTGTTATTGATTTATATACTTTATTAATATTAATATAATTTAATAAATCTTAATATCATTATAATATATTTAATATTAATATTTTATTGATAATAATTATAATATATATAATAATTATAATATCATATTTAATTAATACTATATATTATAATAATTATATTAATACTAATAATATTATTATTATATATCATATATTTTAAATTATATATATTATTATATAATATTTCTTAATAATTATATTAATATTATATTATATATATTAA
>JABUQX010085096.1:20000-25615 GCA_015478945.1 Trachelipus rathkii | reverse complement strand
TCGAGGAGGAAACACAGAAATTAATGGCTTTCCGTACAAGGAAAGGATTATTCTGCCCAACCAGATTATTATTTGGGCATAGAAATGCCCCAAGTACCTATGCTAGGACGATGCAAGTGGCGTTAAACCATTTATTAGGACCTATTGCACAAGTGTATTTAGATGATGTCTTAATCATGGGTAAAAATAAAGCAGAACATTTTGAAAACTTAAAGAAAGTTTTTACTGCATTTAGAGAAAACAAATTAAGAGTTAAATTGACCAAATGTCATTTTCTACAGACCTCAGTACTATATTTAGGATTTAAAATAGGAAGAGACGGAATTTCACCAGATCCAGCGAAGATAGAATCGATGAAGAGTTTCGTCCCTCCAGCAAGTGTTAAGGAAACACAATCTTTATTAGGATTTTTCAGTTATTTTCGCTTTTTAATTAGTGACTTTGCACTAATTGCAAAACCATTATATAACTTAATAAAAAAGAATGTTAAGTTCGAGTGGAAGGAAGAACACCAAAAAGCATTTGAACTCTTAAAAGAGAAATTGGTTGTTCAACCTCAGTTAACTTTCCCAGATTATTCCAAGCCATTTTTTATAGGTACAGACGCCTGTGACTACGGAATAGGAGGAGTTCTTTACCAAATGTCGGACGATGGCAAAGAAAAGCCATTATCGTTCGTTTCAAGAGTGTTAAGAGGCAGTGAACTCAACTATGATATTATAGAAAAGGAATGTTTGGCTGTTGTCTTCTCACTACAGAAGTTTAAAAATACGGTGTTTGGTTATCCCATCACCATATTAACTGATAATCAACCTCTTTGCTTTATATTTCGTAATAAGCAACAAACGGGTCGGCTAGCCCGCTGGAATTTATTTGTTAATAGTTTTTCGCCAACTATAAAATATAAGACGGGAAAAACAAACATACCGCCTGATTATTTGAGTAGGCACCCAGCAAAAGCTCCAAACGTTTATTTTTTCAAAGGAGAAAAGAAACCAATATTACCAAGAAAAGATTTTATTTTAACGAAAGAAACTTTCAATAGGGAACAAGAGAATTGCCCTAGATTAAAAGAATTAGTTAAGTGGGCTAAGGAAAACCCTAAAACTTATCCACATATTTTCCATAAGAAAGTGTTGTACTATGCAACCAGAAAAGAACCTTATGTAATACAGGTCCCAGATAGCATGATCTACTCAGTAATTGATCATTGCCATTCTTCACTTGGAAGTGGGCATGGAGGACAGCAGAGGACTGAAAAACGAGTTAGAGAAAGATACGTTTTTCCTCATCTAAGCAAGTTAGTGAAGGAGTACTGTTCTCAGTGCGTATCCTGTGCTAAAGTTAAAGGTCCTAGGCCTCCAAAAGCAGAAATAAACAGATGGCCTCTTCCTTATACTCCGTTTTCTAGAGTACATGTGGATAGTATAGGTAAACTTCCCACATGTTCAGTTTCAGGTGCCAAACACATTCTCGTATTCAGAGATGTTTTGACACGATATTGCGAATTAGTTGCTTGTAAATCAAGAACAAGCCAAGAATTTGCTCAAGCTTTACAAGAAAGAATAATATGTCGGCATTCGAGCCCAGAAATTTTAGCCTCGGATAATGCCCCAGAATTTACGTCAGCTGCCTTCAAAGAGCTATGTAAAGCTTGGAGGATAAAAAAGGTTAATATTCTGCCCTACAAACCAAGTCAAAATGGTGTAGTAGAAAGATTGAATGCAGATATTGAAAATTTCCTCCGTCATTTTGTAAAAGACAATCACAGAGATTGGTCAAAATACCTATCTTTTGCTCAAATAGCTATTAATACATCGTATAATCGATCAATTGGATCATCTCCACATTTTGTCCTGCATGGATATATAAAGAGACTTCCCTACGAGATGCCTGATTATGTTTCTCCATTTACAAATAAATCGGAAAATAGAAAATTCATATCAGATGAGGTAGATGTCGTAGTGGAAAGAATGGAAGCAATAAGAGATTTAGCTAGAGAAAATCTAGAAAAAGAAACAATTAAAGCTATGGAACAGCAACACAAACATGCCACACAAAGAGAATTGAAAGTGGGCGATTATGTTTTTGTGAATGCTGTAAAGAAACCAGAACAAAGTTCTAAATTGAACAAAAGATTTGAAGGTCCTTTTATTGTAAATCAAATAAAGGAGCCAAATAAGCTTATGCTTTCGTGTTTAAATTCAACGAAATTATTTCCGGTTCACCGGGATAATGTAAAGATAATTCCAGTAGAAAAGATTACAGAATCTCATTTTTCATTTGATAATGATGAGATTTGGAATCCAGATGCTATTCAAGAAACATTGGATTCCCCGAAAGTTACAACAGAAAGAACAAGTATGGAACCTGAAGAAGTAGATCGACAGGTAGATGATCAAGAATCTCCAACCACTTCTTCGTGGATTCCCCCTAATTTTTATGATGAACAAAACGTTCTACCTGAGGATTCACCACAAGAACAGCAGAATCCTGTAGAAGAAACACAAACTTCTTGTAACCAAAGAATACCTGATACTCCTCAAGGAAGTAGATTGATTAATTCTACTCCCCAAACAAGAACTCAAGTAAGAGGATATAGACCGTCTCTATCACCAATCAGACAAGAGGATTCATATATTTCAGACAATTCTGCGAGGAACAGCCTGTCATTGCAGAAGTACAAGAGGATACTTTGGTAACACCACTTACAGATGGAACTGTAGGGGAAAATGTGCCTGAAGCACTTCCCAAAGATGATGAGGTCATACCTCCAGAAGATTTTATGGATTTATCAACATCTGAAGGCACAAGAGATGATAGAAAAGAAGATCCGTCGTATAGACCTCACCAGCAATTCAGAGGTCCGAGGGATGTGGAACCAAGAGTTACAAGAAGTCAAACAAGACAAAGAGAGCATGAATCTCTTCAATCTCTACCACCAAGAACGGAAGAAGCAACAAAGGAATCATCTGAAACAGAATTACAGAGACCTCCAGTTGTTTTGCCATTAGAGATGACTAGAAGAGGAAATAGACTTTACTATTTGCCTCCTAAGAGTTAAAATCTCTTAGATTGTATAAAATTTTTGTAAATAAATATTTTATTTTATTTTATTTGTGTTCATAACCTCTAGGTTTAAGTTTTTATATTTTCTATTACAATACACAAAATACACATTTTACCCTTTTCTATTCTTAATCTTTTAAGTATAAGTTTCCATATTTTTATTATGTCCGTTACGAATTCGGATAATTTTTTTGCCCCCAGGGGTCATTCTTTTCTTTTGAAACTAAAAAACCATAAAAAAATAGAAAAATTTTAAATTTACGTTTCGTAAAATAACAACGTTTATATACTTTTATTTTTTATTAGTAACATGTTTTTATTATTATTTTTTATTTTAAAAGAAAAACAAAATAAAAATCGAAAAATTTCGTTTTAATATTAGAATAATAAAAATATAATCAGCTTGCTTTTATTAATATTAAGAATTTTATTAAATTTAATTCAGAATTAGCCTTATGCTATATAATCAGCTTTGATTAATATTAATTAGCCTGATCAGCTTTTATTAATATTAATTAGCCTCATGCTATTTTTAATTTTAATTTTTAATTCCATGATAATCAGAATGCTACAATTTTAAGTTTTTACTTAAAGCTTCTTTAATTTTAATTTTCATTTTAATTATAATCAGAATGTTGAAGATTACTTATCTTTAGTTTTATTATCCAAGCAAGATCCAATAAACTTGATTTCATTTTATGAAGTTCATTTTATTTTAATTATTTGATTTCATTAATTAAATTTATTATCAGAAACATATCAAACTTGATTCAAATTTAAAATTAACGTAACTCTAGTATAATCATAGGTAACTTTAAAAAGAATTTAATACATTTAATTAATTATTTTAATTTTACTTTAGTAAAAAGGCGACCTCATTTATTAAATCGAAGTAATAATCATTTCAGGTTGAAATGAAAATGTTACATCCAGTTTTTGCGTTACTTCTTTTACCTGCAGTCCTATCCATCTCCACTAACATTAATGAAGAAACAAGAGTACTGCCAGGTATCATTTTGTATCACTCCGGTGAAGTAAATTTTATTGAAGGATATCTTGACTTGATTGTATCTTTAGAATGCCCATCAGAAATTAAAACTACTATTTATAGAACCACTAAAATGATAGATACTTTAAAAGATAAATTTTTGCCTGCGTTTAATGATAATTTTATTAATATTTCTATAAATCAAAGAGCACATAAATGGGAATTTCAACTCATTAAAATTAGAACTAAAGTAATATCCCTTAAATTAGCTGAAATTAAAAGCTTACCATGGATTCACTCCCAAACAAGATTCAAAAGAGCTGCTTTCGAATTGGGAGGAGACATACTTAATATTTTATTTGGTACCGCGACTGATAAACAAATTAAATTTTTAAGAAAAAAGATAAATATATTAGGAAACTTTGCGAGTACCTCGAATTTACTAATTAATGAACTTAAAGAACAATTGAAGTCAAATACCCGAACATTATCAGAATTTCAAATTAACCTACAAAAATTAATTGAATTTCAAAACAAATCACTAGCAACCCACAACATACTCAATCAGCTAGGTAGTGTCAAATCATTACTTACATTAGTTGAACATTCAGTTAACAGTATTACAATGATACATCAATTAGTTATCACTTCGTTACAATTAGCTAAAAACAAGATAACTAATGATCAACTTTATTCACCCATCTTTTTGTTACCATATATATTAGAAATGACACAAACCACTAAATTACATCCTATCATACCATTAGAAGCGACAACATATCATTCATTTTTGACATACTCATGGACTAATATCCTTTCTACATGACTAATACCCTTTCTGCATTTATTTTTGAATTATATGTTCATAGTACTAATGGAATTAAAATCCTTATGAATTTTAATTTTCTGAGGCAGAGTCCTTATTGTAAAATATATTTCACAATATTTGAAATCAAGAAACTAAAGTTTGTTGATATTAAAAACGTATAATTCAAAAACAAATCTTGCTTCATAATCCATTTCTCAAAAACGTATAATTCAAAAACAAATCTTGCTTTAATATCTTTTTTTATTACCTAACTCGACACTTCTTAAACTTTTGGATCATAAAACTGGAGCCAGGATGTCGAAATAAGTCTGTGAATCATAATTCCTAGTCTGGGAATTCTCATTCCTAAATCCATTCCTAAAATCCATTCCTAAATCCAACCGGATTCCAAATGGATTTAAATCTGGATTTATTCAAAAAATCCATTTTAGACTTCACTTCAGAAAAGGGATAGAGAGACCGAGAGAATGGTGGGGAATGAGAGGGAGAAACTTTAGGGGTTTAGAGAGATTAGAGAAGGGGATGAGAGAGGGACAGGGGGAAAGCGATCTTTTAAAAAGGGTTGGATCATAAGAAAAGTCATTCGTTTGGGCCCATCACCTGCTTAGATAACAGCTAAAGAAATAGCGCTAGGTAGTGTTGTAGAGGCGCGAAAAAATTAAAGATAGAAGTTTTCTTAAAGAAGTGAAACATTTATAGTATACATTATTTGAATATATTATATATTAT
>JABUQX010085096.1:0-10000 GCA_015478945.1 Trachelipus rathkii | reverse complement strand
ATATTATATATATATATATATATATATATTATATATATATACTATTATATATATATATATATATATATATAATATATATATAGTGCGTGTGCGTGTGCGTGTGTATGTGTGTGAAATGTCTTTTCTTTCAATTGAGAATATAAAACATTTTATCGTTATGGAAATAAATTTTCCATTTCTTTTATTCATTGTTAGAATTTTAAGAAGCCTCTTTTTATTTAAAGTGAGTACGTAAAATATTTCTTTCTCCACTATTTTTTTTATATAGTTACCACCAGCCTTAAACAAGTAGAAGGGGAGGAGTTTACCATCGTCGTCCCTTAGCCAATCAAAATCAGCAATAGTTCTAACTTTTAAGACAACGGGGGTAAAATATTTTAGACGTTTTGTTGACAAGAAGGAATATATATTTGCAGAATTTTTACCATTACTTTTGTTTATCGTGCCTTTATCGGTTATAACTAAATTTAAGTACGCTGATTTCAAAAATGGTATTAATTTTTGCTTACCACTAACCAATTCGGAGCTACTATTATATTTGCAACTATTACATCAGTGTCATTTACACTGAAAAGGAAAGTTCTTTCGCCTACATATCTAAATTCCAATTAATTCTGTTCAAGATTGCATTTTGGAGGTTTGAATCTAAACAAATATTTTAGAACTTGACAGCTAGAGAATATATAAATTAGGCAAACATATCCTGCTATTTCTGAGGGTATTCTTCTGTGGGACACCAGCAGATATCGCATAAAGCTGTAAAAAGTGACAAGTTTTGGATAATATATAATAACTACAGTTTTGTAATGTTTATGGGTAATCTAGTCAAGAGTTGGGCTAGGATTCCCCGGTGTACCACACCAGTACTGTGCTGTGCGGTGCGGTACGCTGCTCTGCCGTAGTGAGGCAAGGTGAGCATTGAAATATAGAGATATGGTCGGTGAATACAAAAGACTGTTGGTGCAGTACAGTGCGGAAAGAAAATGACTGTGGGTGCCGTACAGTACTGGAGCACGACCACCTGGTGCGGTGCGGTGCGGTGCGGAAAATTCTGATGAAAGACCAACCCTACGTTGAACCCTCATATATAGATGGTTGAAAGGTGCAAGAAGGTCTATACCCTGTGTTATTTCCAGAATATGAGAGAGCGTACGAACCACTGCAATGACTGTTAATTCTGCTTCGTAGATGTTACAAAATACAAAAAGCGTTAAAGGAAAGCAAACTCATCAGAATCTAGTCCGGGTGTTTTCTATAGCGATGTACAGCACGACAAAAGAATACTAGATCTCAGCCACCAATAAATGCAACTATCCAGCGCTTAACTCTGACTATGTGACATATTTTTAGTTACGTGTATGGAAAGTGGCATAACTTTTATGAAAAAGAAATGTGACAAAGGTACCGGGTTGAATGTTTAGAGATAAACTCTCTAGAGAAATTCCTATCCTCCCCCTCCTCAATTAAGGGCAAACACCCAAGGTGCGAACATTTTTCTTACATTTAAATAAAAATTAAAATTGTTTAAAAATTACAAGTCTTTAGGAACTAAAAGTACTAGTAACTAATTAAACAGAGTAACTTTCAATTTACTTTTAGTATTTGGTTACAGTTGCACAAGTCATGGTATATTTTTTTCATTTCAAGCTGAACATATCATGGTTTCATCTAACGAAGAGTCAGCAAACAGAGGAATTCGAGGAAAAGATGAAACTTTCATGTCAAAAAACGTTCACGTCCTCTCTTTCCAATTCAAAGTGAACTGAATGGCTTGATCAGAGACTTAGTCTATAGTCTATACTACGCTATAAGCTGAACTTTTACCATCCAGGCTAAAAGAATGGAATAGATTTTACTAGAAGAATATGGCAGGATTATTGTGCACCAGAAATGGCATACAAAATTTTCTATTTACTTGATGTTATTTTTGTCCAATGTTAATTCGCAAAGATGTGAATATTTTATTGCTGTTGGAACGAAGCATTACCTTGAAGAATGGCAACTGCTCATAGACAGCTCATTAAGAACCCTCACAGTAATTTTATTTTATAATGGAAACCTCTAGTCACCTGTACCTCTTGTACGTAAATTACATGTGAAAGAAGACTACGAAAATCTTAAACCACCATTTGCCAATCTGAAGTGTGAGAAATTGAAGTAGAATATGTGTGAGGGTTTACACAGTGGATACTCAAAATATTCAGGTTTCCTTTATTTAAGAGACAGCAGAACAGTTGATGAATATTACAGAAATGTTCAGTATCCCCCACAGCAGCTGATTACAGCTAAGAAACTTTATAGTTGTTTGACATATTCATGTGAAGTCTAAAAATGTGATATTACCGTTATTTCATATAAATTTGGAATAAAAAAAATAGTTCGTAAATGTCTTAGATTTTGTAGAAGAAAATTGCCATCAAATTTTCATGTTTTTTTTTTTTCAACAAAGGTGAAAAATTTAGAAATTTTTTCTGCTCATCCAATCAATATTTTCAGGACATGCATAACTGGGGAAGATACACCTTTTTTATTTTAATAATTTTTTTGGTATACCCAAAAATGTTTTTAAAAAAATATATATATATTTTTTTAATTTCTCCCATGCCCCTAGGCAAAAAAGGTTGAATATACAATAAAAGGATCCAATTAGAAAAAGGTGCATCTCCCCAATCTTAAATGCTCTGAAAATTTCATATTGATCGGAAAAACAGAAGAAAAAAATTATCTCCAAAAGAAATAAAAATTACGAAAACCATTTTCATGAAATTTCAGGAATTGGTGTACCTCGAAGATTGGTTGTAGATATCAAAAATCCCATTAATAATAATTATTTGGATAATAGAACCAATCTTTGTAAAGTTTAAGTTTCAAGCTGTTTTGACAAAGCATGTTAATAATAATAATAATAATAATAATAATAATATAATAATAATAATAATAATAATAATAATAATAATAATAATAATAATAATAATAATAATAATAATAATAATAATAATAATAATAAATAAATAATAATAATAATAAAAATAATAAAAATAATAAAAAAAATAAAAATAATATTAATAATAAGAAGAAGAAGAAGAAGAAGAAGAAGAAGAAGAAGAAAAGAGGAGAAGAAGAAGAAGAAAGAAGAAGAAGAAGAAGAAGAAGAAGAAGAAGAAGAAGAAGAAGAAGAAGAAGAAGAAGAAGAAGAAGAAGAAGTATAATAGCAATAATAGGTATAATAGCAATAATAGGTATAATAATAATAATAGGTATAATAATAATGATAAGTATAATAATAATGATAAGTAATAATAATAATATAGGTATATAATAATAATAATAACTATAATAATAATAATAAGTATAATAATAAAATAATAATATAATAATAATAATAATAGATAATAATTAATAAATAATAATAATAAATAAAATAATAATAATAAAATAATAATAATAATAATAATAATGATAACAATAACAATAACAATAACAATAACAATAACAATAATAATAATAATAATAATAATAATAATAATAATAATAATAATAATAATAATAATTAATAAATAATAATAATAATAATTAATAATAATAAATAATAATAAAATAATAATAAAATAATATAAATAATAATTAATAATAATTAATAATAATTAATAATAAATAATAATTATAATTAATAAAATAATAATAATAATAATAATAATAATAATAATAATAATAATTAAACTCTAATGATCTATTTAACAGTGAACAAGTTGACAACGCAAACAAATGTTTTCAAAGAAAGTGTCTGTTTGTGAGAAATCCTGCTGAGTCAAACTCTAATTATATAACGGGAATTATATATATATATATATTATATAATATATATATATATAATATACTATATATATATATATATATATATATATATATATATATATAATATATATATATATATATATATATATATATATATATATTCACCTACACAATACTCAATATATTTAAAAAATTGAATGGTCGATTTTATATGACTCGACTAAACAAAATTATTGTCTGACAGATAAATTTTCAACTGCGTTTTCAATAATAGAGATCGATATATAATGTCGATCGATATTTTTCGATATAATCGAATATGAATTTTACCAATTAATTTTCTTTTTTCTATGTGTTTACAAAAATATAAAAAGAAAATAAACAAAAACTGTTCTTGGTAACAAAGGAAGCATAAAACTCGCTTTTATATAATCGATTCAGTTTAATATAAAAAAGATAGGATAGGTAAAGAGGTTTTTGAAAGTAAGATGTCAAAAATCTAAGTTGCAACTGCATACGCAACTTTCTAACCGGTGTTCCTAATGGGCTGATTAGAGAGATAAGGAAAGCATCAATTTTCAGATCTACGTTGAAAATCACCTATAATCCACAATATTTAAGCTATTCGGAACAGAACTAAAACCTTGAAAATCGTGGGGGATCGAAATACGGGTGATTTGGCGAAACCTATAAGAATTCAAAATCTTACAATTGTTCCGTAATCGTACTCTCTAGGATATTGTAAGTAATAAATAATTACCAACAAAGTATCCAAAAGCTCTGACAAACAATTGTAAGATCAAATTATCAGAATTTAGTCTAAATGGCGAAAAAATTAGTTGATACCATAATTGTCCCTAGCTAAACTGAAAAAGCGTAGAGGGAAATCGCTAGTAAAAAAAAATTCTATCCCTGGAAGAGAGGATACAAATAAAAAAAACATCCTAACAGCAAGCCGGGTATTAAAATATAAACACTTTCAAGAAAAAAAAAAAAAAAATATATAACCATCACAGAAAAAAGATATACACTTTTCCGTTCCTTTCAAAATAAAAAAAAGTATAAAAAGAACCCTACTGGAGCCAAGCAACTCTTTTGAGAAGCACTGATCCTAAAGGGATGCTCCATTGCATTGATGACTATAAAAAAAAGTATTATTTAAGGAAGCAAGTCTACCGAGAAAAAAAAATTTAAGATGAAGTAAACCATTGGATAAGCAAAGTAAATTGAGAACTTAACAGGATTAGTCTGCAGCGAATAGCTATGACAAGGAATAAGGCTCTAAAGACTAAGGCAAGCTTTCTATAACTCCCGCCAAACAAGCAAAAAATCCGCGAAAACGGTTGCTAGAGAGTATAAAACCAATAATTAGAATTTATTCATTAATGCGAATAAGTACTAAAAATGACTTTAAAAACTAGGCAATGATGATCATTAATCAAGTGATAAAAATATTAAAGAAAGGAAGTTGCGAATATAAAAAAAAAATTGACAAGCAATTTTCAAAAGCGAAACATGAAAACTCTCACATGTTTGCAACATGATGTAATTTATTTCCATAGGAAAATAATTAAATAAATTTACTAGTACCTAGCTACTAGTATGATAATTAGATATATACCAGCAGAATCAGTATGAAATTCTGATTAAACGGTATGAATTTGAACTTCAAACTTGGAATATTTGTTGAGAAAAGTTGAATTTTGGGTTTTCACAAAAGGGTGAACTTTGACCCTTAATTATAGGTCAAAGAGGTCAATTTAAACTACGAAACTAAAATATAGAATAAAGAATGGAGTAGTGAGTGAATCTGTGTTGGATATATCGATCTACCCAATTAATAAAAGTATATAGTAATTTAATCAAACTGGTTATTGAAAAAGTGTCAAACTGATAAGGCCAAAAATGGCTCTCTTACTGGATAATGTTAATAAAATAAAAACTTGACCTACCAGGATTATGAAATTAGTACAGTAGTTTAAAAATATATAATAATTAATATATATATAAAGTTTCAGTATCTAAATTGATTTAATAAAAAACAAAAATAAATTTGTAAGCGGTTGTTCAAAAGTATATACTAATCGCGTACAACGATTTGGATAAGCCATGTAAAATTTTGAGCAGCTAACATGATTAGGAATTGCATGCGAATAGCATGACAAGAAATAACGCTCTAAAGACAAGTTCAAGCTAAGAGAAAATGAAAACAATAAACAAAATATTATTAATTGCGAATAAGTACAAAAATGACCTTTTAAAAACTAGGGAATATGATCATTAATCATTAATGATAAAAAAACTACCCCAAAGAGTCGCGAATACCAAAAAAGAATGACAAACAATTTTTCAGAGGCATATAATACCTCCATCTTGAAAGTTATATATATATAGTATATATATATATATTATATATATATATATATATATATATATAATATATATATATTATATATATATATATATAGTATATAATATATATATATATATATATATATTATAATACATATATACAGTATATATATATATATATATATATAATATATATATTATATATATATATATATATATATTATATATATATATATATTAATATATTATATATATATAATATAGATATATATATATATATTAATATATATACAGTATAATATATATATATATATATATACATATATATATATATATATATATATATATATATATAAGATATATAGTATATATATATAATATATATTAATATATATGATTATATTATATATATATATATATATATATATAATATATATATATATATATATTAATATATTATATATATATATTATATATATATATAATATATATATATAATATAATATATATATATATATAATATATATATATATACATATATATATATAATATATATATATATATATATATATATAATATATATATATATATATATATATATATATATATATAATATATATAATATAATATATATATATAATATATTAGGGATGCACCGGATCTCCGGCTCCGGCTCCGGCTTGGCCGGAGTGCCGGCGTTTTTAACCACTAGTCTCCGGCTTCTCCGGCCGGAGACCTAGTATATTTTTAAAAGGTAGTTTGAAAATAAAATAGTTATAATTCATTGAAGTAATAATGAGACAATTTAATGAAATAAGTTTATTTAGAAGAACTATTCATACAAAAAGTGTAAAAAAGAATATTTAATATTTTTTTTGCTGTAGTGATAATATTAAGTCAAACTAATAACTATATTAATAAACTATTAATAAATAATAATATAAATAATGCTGCAAAATGCGGCCTATATGACACCATTTTCTAAATTGACTAATTATTTTGATAAACTACTTAAAATGGTTTGATGTCAAAAATGACTACCCCTAACAAAAAATACACTTTTGATAAATCTAGCTTTAAAAATCAATACAGAAATAGGTAAATGAAATTGGTAAACGAACTTTTAAACTGCATGCCATATCTGACCAAAAGACTAAAAATTATGATATATATCCTTAATCTTTAAATTATTAAAGAGTTTTAAGTTTTACAAACTAACATAAATTTTGGGGAAAAAAAAAAAAACTATATATTTTTATAAAATATATATATATAAATACATACGAATATATTATAAATATTGTAATAAATATTCTATATATATATAGTATATATATATATATATATAGTAAATAATATATAAAATATATATATAGATATATATATATATATTATAAAAGCGTGCATGTACCAGCTGTTATCGATTCTGTATAGAGTATCCACAATAGATTTTTGAAAATTTAAATTATATTGTTAAAACACAAATCAGCGAAAGGCAAAGTAAATAGCTTAGCATGCGTATTTAGGTTTAACCATTCTCAATATTTTAAAATCAAATGTCTTAAGTTGCATGAAAAAAACAGAAGCTTGATCAGCTAGTGTTGGAGAGAGACGATTCCTTTTACTTCTATAAATATTTCCTGCTTGGCTTAGACATTCTTTCGCTAAATACACTTTGAAGGTGGAGCAGAGAATATTTCCTAGCCTAATTCAGCGTAAGATGCACATCAGGATAAAGAGCTTTTCTTTCTTTCACCATAACAGTGAATCAGCATCCGATTTTCATTCCATAATTGGTGCGGCAAAATATTTATCCACAGTAGTTTGAAATAGTATTTTCAAATTCATGTTGTTTTCTCTCACTGGTGCTTCTACGTTTGCCTTTTAACTTTTTTCTCCTTTGATCATCCACTTTGTTTGAATCTGTATCTGAATAATTCTTCATTTTCTGTCTAACTGATTTTCTGTAGCATGTCATTCAAAGGCACTTCAGAAAATTGAATGTGTTTTCCTTCTCAATATCTGCCATTTCATTTTCAGATTCTTCATGTGAATCTATATGAGACTGATCATTTTGATCATCCTTTTGTTCATCAGAATCTGAACTTAATGTAATATTTTGTTTAGCTTTTATTAAAAAGTTTTACTTCTTCTTGAGCATAAATTTTATTTTATTCTGTATCAATAATATCAAAGGGAGCTAATTTGCATTGTGGATTTAGAACTGTTGCAAGGACATAAAGTTTCTTCTCTTTATTGGTACCAAAACGTTCAGTAACAGAATTTAAAGTTATCTTTCATAAGTTTTACACGCTATTCTTCCAAGATTTTTGCTAAATATTTTGCAATGCATTAAAACTCCAAGGTATTACAAAAGATAAACTACATCATTCATCACTCACTGTTTTAGTAATTCTTCAAAATGTATGTAGCAATCTAATTATATTCACCATTAGCTTCCAGTGATTTAGATTGTTTTTCGAATTTGAAGAATAAATAGTAATTGCAATTTTTGCTCTATGGATCCTTGGCCCAGCAGTTATAATATGATGAATTCCTTGTTTCCACATCTTGGATAAGCGATAAGCTTGTGTATTGGCAAATTCTGAGATTTTTGAATTTCAGTGGTGATCTACTAAAATGACATACAATTTTCCTACATAAATATTAAATCACACTGTTATTTGAGAAAATAAAGCATCATGTATTACTAGCTGAAAGGAATGAATAAAACATGTTATAACACCTGTCGTTCTCATACCTTTTGTAATGTTTAGGTGCATTATCTGTTAGGACAACATGAATATTTTCTTTTTCTTAAATCCCAGCTCTTAAGTATTTTTCCTCTCTTTTTAGACATATATTTTTCTGCTGAGTGAGAAACACAAAAACTACTGAATTGTAATGTTCCACTCTTCCTGTGAAAACTTTATCAATCCAAGCACTGACATACTTATAAAGCTTTCATTGTAATATGAGCAAGTCCAAATATCTGATGTAAATGATATTGCTTGAATTTCTTGCAGCTGATGTGCTATTTTGTTCTTTATCTGCTATATATACAGTAGGTATGATCTCTTCTAAAAAGTACATCCTTCATGAAATATTACATGGTGGACATAACGTGATTTATTAATCTCTTAAGATCAATGTCTTCAACAAAAGAAAATGGAAGATTGTCCACAGCAATCATTTCCCAAATTTTGAAAAGAATTCTGTGCTTTTCTACATTAATGTCCCGAAATCTTTGTTTATCAGTTATTTTAATCAGTGTAGACTGAAGAAATCTTTTTTAATAGATGGTAGAAGTTTGATGATGGACAATGGATCATCTTCTACAGTTTCTTTCATACTATATTTTCTTTTTATTGCTCATTTTTGCTCTTGCTATTCAAGATGTTCTTTATCTTCAAATAGTCCTGTGGTTTATGTTTCATTTCAAGCATGATCCAGTAAAGGTTTTGTCGCTATAATATTTTTGAAACCTTCTTAAGGGTGTTCCTCTTGATAGTAACTAGTATTCCCCAAGTAGCGCCACAAGTCATTCACACCTCCACCGGTTTTTAGTCACCCTCTCAAGGCAAGTAAGTGTAAAGCTTCTCTAGCTAGTTACTACTTAGGATCCTACGAGGAAGTCTATGATAATGGCATGTTTTATAGGGTCAATCATATATATATATAATATATATATTATATATATATATACCTATATAATATATATAAATTATTATATATATATTATATATATAATATATATATATATATATAATATATATATATTATTATTATATTATTATTATATTATATTAAATAATAAGTATATATATATATAGAAGATAAGTATAAATGGAAA
>JABUQX010085095.1:32500-35000 GCA_015478945.1 Trachelipus rathkii | reverse complement strand
ATAATTATCACATAAAATATTCATTTTAATTGTAATATATTTAATTAATATATTTATCACATAAAATATTTATTGTAATTGTAATATATTCAATGAATATAATTATCACATAAAATTTTTATTGTAATTGTAATATATTCAATGGATATATTTATCACATAAAATATTAATTGTAATTGAAATATATTCAATGAATATATTTACCACATAAAATATTTATTGTAATTGTAATATATTCAATGAATATATTTATCACATAAAATATTTATTGTAATTGCAATATATTCAATGAATATATTTACTACATAAAATATTTATTATAATTGTAATATATTCAATAAATATATTACAATAAATATATTTATCACATAAAATATTTATTGCAATTGTAACATATTCAATGAATATATTCAATAAATACATTTAACCCATAAAATATTTACTGTAATAATAATACATTCAATGAATATATTCAATAAATATATTTAACCCATAAAATATTTACTGTAATAATAATACATTCAATGAATATATTCAATATATATATTTACCACATAAAATATTTATTGTAACTTTTCTCTTTATCAAGAAATATAAATAAAATTTTATATTTCTTTTTCTTTATTTTTAATCTCTCTTTTGGATTTTTTTCATCCCCCTTTCACATGACCCTCCCCCAAGTTATAGCAAAGTGGCGTATCAAAAATTTTAATAATTTAATTTTTCGTAAAATTTTATGAAGTATTTTTAAATTTTATATAGAGGTCATAAAATGATTACCGTTTTATTCTTGACATAACTTTGTCATTTATCCATATTATATATATATATATATATATATATATATATATATATATATATATATATATATATATATATATATATATATATATATATATATATATATATATATATATATATATGAGGTTTAAATATTTAGGATATATGTTGAATGATATGGGAACGGATGATTGCAAGTGTAATGTATTAAGTAAAGTGTCTATATTTAATTTGCGTATGTGTGTGGGTGTGTGTGTGTGAGTGTGTGTGTGTGTGTGTGTGTGTGTGTGTGTATTATTGGGTGCCTAAAGTGTCAATAACTATTGCGTGTGTGTGTGTGTGTGTGTCGCTCCATTGTATTATTATTATTATTGTGTGTGTGTGTGTGTGTATATATGTATTATTATTATTATTATTATTATTATTTATATTATTATTATTATTATTATTATTATTATTATTATTATTATTATTATTATTATTATTATTATTATTATTATTATTATTATTATTATTATTATTATTATTATTATTATTATTATTATTATTATTAATATTACTATTATTATTATTATTATTATTATTATGATTATGATAATGATAATGATAATGATAATGATAATGATAATGATAATGATAATGATAATGATAATGATAATGATAATGATAATTATAATTATAATTATAATTATAATTATAATTATAATTATAATTATAATTATAATTATAATTATAATTATAATTATAATTATAATTATAATTATAATTATAATTATAATTATAAAATAATAAAAATAATAATAATAATAATAATAATAATAATAATAATAATAATAATAATAATAATAATAATAATAATAATAATAAAAAATAATAATAATAATAATAATAATAATAATAATAATAATAATAATAATAATAATAATAATAATAATAATAATAATAATAATAATAATAATAATAATAATAATAATAATAATAATAATAGCAATTACGAAGAAGTAATGATAAAATGTAAATACTCAGCGTAATTTAAATGAACTTCCTACAAAATAATTAATCTTTAATTGCGGTAGAGAGAGAGAGAGAGAGAGAGAGAGAGAGAGAGAGAGAGAGAGAGAGAGAGAGAGAGAGAGAGAGAGAGAGAGAGAGAGAAGATAAACATTCAGGAAATATGAACGTAGCGAGACTTAATGAGAGAAATGAGAGTAATAAGAGTATTTAGGAAAAAGTGAGAGCAAGCGAAAAATGGAGAGAATATGTGAGAGTATTTGAGACTAAGTGAGTGTAAGTGACAATAAATAAGAGTAAGTGAAAGTAAGTAAAATTAGGCAAGAGTAGTAAGTGAGGGCAGGTAAAAATAGGTGAGAATAAGTGAGAGCAAGTAAAATTAAGTTAGAGTAAGTGAGAATAAGTGAAAGTTAGTAAGAGGAGTAAGCGAGAGCAAGTTAGTGTAAGTGAAAGTAAGTTAAGGCAAGTAAGAGCAAGTGAAACTAGTAAGTGAGAGTAAATTAGAGTAGAATAGAGTAAGTGAGAGTAAATTAGAGTAGAATAGAGTAAGTGAGAGTAAATTAGAGGATAATAGAGTAAGTGAGAGTAAATTAGAGTAGAATAGAGTAAGTGAGAGTAAATTAGAGTAGAATAGAGTAAGTAAGAGTAAATTAGAGTAGAATAGAGTAAGTGAGAATAAATTAGAGTAAGTGAGAGTAAATTAGAGTAG
>JABUQX010085095.1:25000-27500 GCA_015478945.1 Trachelipus rathkii | reverse complement strand
TCTGAAAGAAAAAACAGGTAACGTTTTGTGTCTGGGAATTTTGCCTCGTAATTTAATGGGCTTAAGATTTTCCAGCAAGGCTATATTTTTCAACACCAGACTGGAAGAAATTTGCAAGGATGAAAACGTCTCTTTTGCTAATTTTTGGGGAAGTTTTACTGATCAAAATTGTTTATTTGCAAGGGATGGGGTTCATTTGAATGACATTGGTGATGCAAGATTGGGTCGACTCTTGGACACAGAGGTTAGGAAAATACACAGAGAGACAATTGCTAAGAAACAGGTTTTTCGGGATGGTCCAAGTCCTCGCTCGATATGTGCGAAATGAAAGCGGTATCTTTTAACGCAAGAAGTATCCGGAACAAAATAAATGAATTTAAAGCTATTGTTTACATAGAAAATTACGATATAATTACAATTAATGAAACATGGTGCAACTTTAAAGATCGTGATTTTGTTTCGGAATTTCAAATTAATGGCTATAAATTATACTTCAAGGATAGAAACAATAATAAGGAAGGGGGTGGCGTTATGATTTACATTAAAAATATATATCTAACTACTCAGCTGGAACTAGCTGATGTTAATGATATTGATATACTTGGTGTTAAAATAGAAACATCGAATATAAAATTGAACTTAATAAATGTCTATCGTCCACCGTCCTCACAATCAGTAATAGATGTAGCTTTGTATAAAGAATTGAGCAGAGTCTCAGAAGGATTCACAATAATTGTAGGAGACTTTAACTGCCCAAATATCGACTATAATTTACTTGATGCAGATCCAGAAGGAAAGCGATTACTAAAATTCTTAGGAGATAATTTCCTTTTTCAAATAATTGATTGCCCTACGAGGGGAAACAATATTTTAGATCTATTAATAGTGAGTCACTTGAACTTGGTAAGAAGTTTTGAGGTTATCGAACCAATTGGTAAAAGTGATCATAACATGATTAAATTTACCATTAATATTGAAAACAAAATACACAACAATTACTTGAAATTTCCAGATTTTAAGAACGCCAATTTTAATGGCTTAAAAGACAGTTTATCTGTCTATGACTGGGATGAGATATTAACAGGAAATGCAAATGTAATGTGGGATACGTTTCTACAAATATTTAAAGACAAAGAAAAAGATTTTGTTCCATATAAAATGAAGCTAACTTTACCAAATTCGAAGCCAAGATGGTGGAATAATGAAATTAGAGATTCTTTAAGTAATAGAAATAGAGCATATAAACTATGGAAGTCGTCTCCTTCAGTGGAAAATAATAATAGTTACATAGCTTGTCGGCGAAGCTGCAAACGATTAATTAGATATTATAAACGAAACTATGAAATTAATATTGCTCGTGAATGTAAAATTAACCCTAAAAAGTTTTACAAATATGTTAATAACAAAAGTTCCATTAAGGAATCAATTGGACCTTTACTGGACATTAATGGTAATTTAAAATCAAACAGTGCTGATATGGCAAACATTTTAAATAATTTTTTCTCGACAGTTTTTACGAAAGAGAATCTAGATAGCCTGCCTAGCATGGAAGACATAAGGGATTTTTATGCAGACAACATTTTAGATTCATTTGAAATTCTAGAAGAGGAAGTTGCTTTCCAGATTGATAAACTATTAATAAATAAATCACCTGGACCAGATGGATACTATCCAATGCATCTCAAAAATTTGAAAGACATATTAGTGAAACCTTTGACAATGCTTTTCAATAAGTCTTTAAAGGAAGGAATAGTTCCTCATGATTTCAAAATTGCTAATATAACTCCCATTTTCAAAAAAGGAGATCGTAAGCTTCCGAATAACTACAGACCAATTAGCTTGACTTCTATAGTTGGTAAAATTTTTGAAGCAATACTAACTAATAGGTTAGTTGCACATCTTGAAGATCATGGATTGCTCAAGAATACCCAACACGGTTTTAGAAGAAATAGATCATGCTTAACAAATTTGCTAGAATTTTTTAATGTGGTTATTAACGATGTAGATAATTATAAATCCTTCGATGTCATTTACTTAGACTTTCAAAAGGCATTTGATACCGTCCCTCATCAAAGATTATTGGAAAAGCTTAGAGCTCATGGTATTCGAGGAAGACTTTTAAATTGGATTAAAAATTGGCTTTCGGATCGACAACAGCGAGTCGTTATCAATGGTGAATGCTCAGATTGGACGAATGTTACAAGTGGTGTACCCCAAGGATCTGTCCTGGGTCCAATACTGTTCATTATATATGTAAATGACATAGATGACAATATTTTAGGCAATATTTCGAAATTTGCGGATGACACGAAACTTGGAAATCGCATAACATGTGAGAAAGATTATCAATTACTCCAAAGCGACTTAAACAAGATTGTAAATTGGTCAAAAACATGGCAAATGAAATTTAATACCGATAAATGTAAAGTTATACATTTTGGGAGTAGGAACAATGAATATGATTACAAAATAGATGACACAATTATCAAAGTTGTCAGTG
>JABUQX010085094.1:20000-36744 GCA_015478945.1 Trachelipus rathkii | reverse complement strand
CAACTGTACTACGGGAAGGATTTAGAACCCCAGCTGTACTACTTCATGCAATGAGAGTCCGGAGTGGTCTCAACCTATCCTACGGTATATAGCACAAAGGCACGCGTTTTAATTTTAATTATTAATTAATTTAATAATATTATTATAATATAATATTATATTTTAATTATTATTAATATTATTATTATTTATTATTATTATTAATATTAATTATGTATTAATTTTGTTTACACACTATTTTATTATTATTAATATAATATATATTATTTATTATTAGGGTAAGATTTATTTAAATATCATAAAAAATTTTATTATGTATCGAGCGTTTAAGATATAATATTTTGGTGTGTAACCTCACCTTGAACTCCATCATTTAGTTCATACTAAACCTGATATATTAAATATATATAATAATATATATATATATTCAACTTATTATATATTAAGTAGTATATTATATATATATATGTATATATTAATATATCATATATATAATATATATATATATATATATAATATATATATATAATATGTAATAGTATATATATATATATATATATTATATATATATATAATAATATATAATTAATTATATATAAATATATTAATTAATACTTATATATATAATATATTAATATATATTATATTATATATCTATTATTGATGATATATTATAAGATATATTAATATATTAATAATATGGTTGAAATATAATATATAGTGATAAATTTGCTTTTTATATAGATTAAATATATATATTATTTATATTATATAATTAACTAATAATATTATAATAATATATAATAGTTATATTCTTACATGTTTTTATATTCTTATTTATAAAGCAAATAATATATTATTAAAAAATACTTTTTCACGTTAATTGCTCACATAATGATTAATAAAATAAAATAATGTGCTTGAAACGTTAAAATAAAAATAAAATAGGGCTATTATTATATTAATATTAGATTAATATAATATACTATATATATCATATTTTATATATATATATATAATATATATATATATATATATGATTATATATATAATATATATATATATATATATTATATAAATATTAATATTAATATATAATTGTATATATATTACTATTTATATATATATATAATATATATATATATATATAATATTATATATATATATATAGTATAATATTATTAATATATATAATATTATATACTATTACACTATAAGTATATATTATTTATATAATATATATAATATATAGTAATATATTATATATGTATTAATTATATTATATATATAATATTAATAATTATTTATATATATAATATATATATATATAATCTAATAGGCACGCAGGTTTTAATAACGGAGGGAAACACAGAAAGGCCGGTATAGTCCTTCACATCAAAAAAAAGAAATATAAAAGATACAATTAAATGTTAATATAAAAATTTTATTCAAATTACTATTTATTTATATTATTATTATAAAATAATGTATTTAAAATGTTTATTTATAGTAACGCTACATTTTATCACTAATTAAGAAATCATTTGATTCTCTTTGCGAATAAAATTAATTATTTTCTATAATGATCTTAACTAAGAGAATTTTTACGAGCATTTTGGTGCCTCCAAGAAAGCATGAATTAATAATGCTTTGCATAAATACACTTAGGTATTATGTACATATTGAGTCAACAGAGTAAAATGAGATTATTTACATCATTATTTTGTCTATTTATTTTGGAATGTATTTACTTATTTTCCAGAAAGCCTCTCGAATGATGTCCTGCAAATCGTTTAATTTAAAAAATAAATTATTTTAAAAAAAAAAAAATTTATATATAATTTGCTAATATAGTTTATATA
Source organism: Trachelipus rathkii (assembly GCA_015478945.1). NCBI lineage: Eukaryota > Metazoa > Arthropoda > Malacostraca > Isopoda > Trachelipodidae > Trachelipus > Trachelipus rathkii. The sequence continues at coordinate 34,882 of JABUQX010085094.1, read as the reverse complement.
TATTATTAATAATATATATTAATTTATATAATATAAGATTAATATAAAATATTAATAATATATAATATATATATATATATAATTTATTATATATATTCACATATAATAATATAATAGAGAGTATAATATTAATATATTTTAATATATTAAATATAAAGTTTAATTACTTATTCGATAATCAAGAATTAATCTATCATCGAAGCAGATACACAGTCATATAGAACTCACATCAAAGTATATATAATATATATACGTTCATTATAGTAATAAATATATTATATATAATAATATATATATAATAGAGCAGGAGAGAGGAGTTATACTAAATTTTATGCTTGAGAAGTGAGGAGTGATTCCTTAAGATTTTAAATTTATATATACACATATATAGGGGCATTCCAGGACAAATCAGTTTAAATCGTTGTATTTGTTATGCAAATTATAAAAAATTAGAGATGAGGAAGTATATAAAAATGAATATAGTGGGATTAATATATATTATAAATATATATTATATAATATATATTAATTATATTATATTAATCTATATATCATATATTATATATATATTATATATATATATATATAATAATATATATATATTATATATATATAGTATATTAAATATATATATATATAATATATATATATATATATTTAATATTATAATATATATATAATTATATACTCTACTATATATATATATAGTATATTTATATTAATAAGTAATAATCATTATTATATATTTTAATGCTTAAACCATTATGACTTTTGATTTAACATAATTTACAACTAAATTATTTTAAATATATTATAGTGGTCTGTCACCGATTAGGAGGTATATTTTTAATCTTTACTATTTTATTATTACATTTTATGAATTCAAGTTTATATTATTAATTTTACATTTTTTTTGTAATAATAATAATAATTTAAATTATTAATAATATTTATAATTATAAAAAAATTATATTTTCTATTTATATTATCAATAATTTATTTTATTGAATTTATTATATTTTACTTATAATTATATTATATAAAATTAATATTTTATTATATATATAATTATTTAAAACTTTTTAATTTTAAATCACCTAATTATTATATTGGTAAATATATAATATAAATATAACTTATAATTTATATAATTTGTTATAACTTTTTTTATTTAGATCGAGCACTTGAAATTTTTCAAATATTTTAATCATATAAATACTTCATAATTATCTAAGCTATTTCAGTTTTTATGGGAAGAGGGAGACATTACTATATTATGCTTATGGTAAGTATCTGGTACAAATTTTTAAGTGCTGTAAAATAAAAAAAATAAAAAAAAAAAAAAAAAAATAAAAAAAAATCTATATATTTCCTCACAACCTAACACATTAGACACCTATAGGTGAAAAAGAAATTACATAGCTGGAATTTTTTGTTGGCAAAAGAAATATCTTTAAAAAGACGTCCAAAAATAATGCCAAAAAAAAATTGCAAAATGCTAGACAATTATAGTAAATTATGATAGCTTCATAATAGAGGTAACGTAATACTTATCGTTTTATTAATGAATAATTATACTTCAAGTATTTTTATTATTTTTTAACTATAATATCGAATTATCACCATAAGGGTATATATATATATACCGCCATACCGATGGCAAGGAGTATATGGGTATCCCTCATCCTCGGAACCTTTCATTACTATGTAAGCACCTATTTATACATTATGTCGTGTAATATATACCTTATTACAGTAATAATATATATATAAAAATATATATATTATATAAGAGATATATGTGGATTAAATAATAATATATTATATATAATATCATTACTAATATAATATTTATATACATATATAAAATATACATGATTTATATATTCTATATAGTAATTAATATATATATATATAATATATATATATATATATTATATATATAATATATAGTATATTATTAAATAATATATAATATATATACTATAATATAATGTCACCCGCCGGCTCGAGCTCATTTCATATAAAATTAGAAAAAAAATTAATGAACGAAATTTTTTTTTATTTTTAATTTATTTTTTTTTAAATATATTTATTTCCACATCCACAATTTTTATACAGAATAATCCAAAAATAGTAATTCTTTTTCTGGCAAATATTTTTTTGAGTATAGCGTAGTCTAATAAAATCGATATTTTTTATTTTTTTTACAAGTTTTCCTGCGTAGTATAAATTATTTCACTGATCGAGGTGAAGTTCCGAATCCACACGAGAGATTCAGGTATTCAGGTTCCATTTTCCTATTCCAGCACGTATGCTCGAAGCGTGTTTCGAAATTGCCGTATTGTTCGGTATTTTTCGGATTCGAGATATTTTGAGATCAAAGACGATGAGGCTCTCATGCTATTATTCGTGCTGGCACTTCATTATAAGATGATCCACCTATCTATGAATATATACTAGGTATCGGATTCGAATCCGAGTATGTGTATTATTCTATAGAATTTAAATAAATAAATACAGATTTATTCCTAACTATCAAATAAAAAAGATATCTCTAATCCCGCTTAAATATACTGTATATATTTATAAAATGTATTTCTACGCTGAGTGTAATATATTATTACGTAATATTATCATCATAGCTCTTTTTATTAATGTAGTTTACTTATTAATATACACAATTTAATATATTATATATAATATATATATCAAAAATCCAATATAAATATATAAAAATATAGTTTGCATATAATATATACCAATTTGTAGATAATGAGACATATATATCCCAATTAGTTTTTGGGGTTCAACGAGATCACCAGCTCTACTTTTTTTGAATTTAACTAATATTAGTAGTAATAATATTAATATATATATATTAATATATAATTAATATATAATATATTTATATAATATATATATATAAATAATATATAATATATTATAAATTAATATATATATATATATATATAATATAATATATAGTATATATATATTATGACTATATATATATATAAATAATATGAATATGATAATATATATATTGGAGGAAAATTCCCCTCCTAAATAAAAACCTATTAATATATATTATAAGGAGAAGACGAGAGAGAACAGTTGTAGAGAAAGATGAGAAAGAAAGCGAAAACAGGAAGCTCTTTGTGTGGAATTTTATATTAACTGGATATGTTATGTTGTGAAGAGGCGAGAGAATAATTCTTGGATATGCTTTGTTTTACCCTAATGTATTTGTAAATATAAGAACAATAACATAGGATTTATTTTGTCAACCTTTTTATATAATAAATAATATTAATGAAATTAGTATATAATATTAACCGGAACATAACGAATACACAACACACATGTAAACTTTATAGTTAGAATATTTATTAGGTAAAAATTATATACTGATATCCCGCCAAGGGTTAATGGGCATTCACGGGAAGATCTTAATTTGGTAATAATAGATCTTACATGATATATAATTGAGTATTAAATAGTTGAGAAGCTATATAAATTAGAATGAGTTACTGTATGTTGAGTTATTTATAATTTATAAATAAATTAAACATGTTAATATTGTTATAAAGAAAACAAATATTTAATTGTCTTTATTATTTATGTATTTAAATTTTTTGATATATAAAATGAGTGGTATATAGCGATAATTTACATATTATCAATTACTTACAATATATTTAATTTAAATATATATTTAATTAATTAAATATATATATATATATAATGTATTAATTAAATTAATTAATATATAATATATATATATTAATATATTATATAATATATAGTTAATATAATATATATTATAATATTATATATTAATAATATATATAATAATAATATATATGTAATTATATATATTATATTATATATATATATTAATTAATAATATATTATTATATATATATTATATAATATATATATATTATACATTAATATATATATAATACTATCTATTTATATATTAATATAATATATATATAATATATATATATTAATATATATACTTAATATATATAATTATTAATATATAATATATATATATATATAACTATTATTATAATATATTATTATATAATATATAATATATATATTAATATAAAACTACTATTTATCTAACCTAATATAACCTAACCTTAACCTAACCTAACCCACCTATATACAAATTTATATATTAATATGTAATATAATATATATATATATTATATAATCTATAATATTATATATCTATATTATATATATATATATATTATATATATATGAAATTATATATATATATTAATAATATATATTATTAATATAATATAATATAGTATATATATTATATATATAATATAATATATGTATATATAATATTATATATTATTAATATATATATATATATATATTATATATATAGTATACTTAATATATAATAATATATCTATTATAATATATTATATTATTTATATAATATATATATATTATATATTATATATATATATTAATTTATATTATATTTATCCTATAATTCTTGTATACTATTTTATTTAGTTAAAATAATTATTTTATTTTAAATATAAATCAATAACATATAAATAATATATAACTTATATTATAGTTCTTTCATTATCAATAATTATTATTTATATTTATTTTCAGAATAAAAAAAATAATTTCTCATCCTCGGCACGTAACTAGGCATGATTTGCTTTTCAAACTATGAGGTCTGTCTCTATCAACGTGTTAGCCAAAGGGTGGTGAATATTCTATGAGTTCTTTGTCTAGTTTTAAACCGAGTTAAATAAAAATTTCTATAAGGTTACCTTAATTGTTTACTTATACTTATCCTATATATGATCAAGAATAATATCTTATCTTGATCCAACTAAACCTCCCACCACTAACGTCACTATAATTTATGATAATACTAACGTCTCCCAAAATATTCATTCCTCACCTCACATACTATCCCTATCTCTATTTATATTTATCCTATAAAGAAAGCGCTGGTTAGTACATTCTTTAAAAATTTATTCTGAACTCCTAAAATGTGCTTAATATATACTACCATATATAGACAAGTCCTATTATTTCCCTTTCACCTTTGTTACTCAGTGTTGTATCATGTAATGATTATATTTGAATTTTGCATTGGGTATTTATTATATAAATTCAATTATTTTCCTAACACGACAAGAAAACTTTATAACGACTCGGTATCTGTTAATAAATTATTTTATATATTTCTTTTTTGATAATGTTTTTCTATATTTAAAAAATTCGATTGGATCCCAGCAAAGAAATAAATATTTTATTTTAATTTTTTGCCAAATGATCCTTTACAGTTTTTTTCTTTTTTTTTTTTATTAATTATCTGGATACTGATGACTAACTTTCTGGAGAGCTTGGACTATTTAGCTCACAAAGTTCATTATTATTACTTTTTTTTTGAGACTTTCATTAAATCATGTAATATTATATAGTTTTAACACTTATAATACATTATGCGTAACTATTGAGTGTGTTACTCTCCTCTTGGCTCCGTCTTGCTCAGAAGCTCACCACACGCCCAGAGCATAAAAACTCCCTCCCCGAAACCACAAAGAAAATATAAATTATTTAAGCTTTCAAATTACGTGTTCGATTTTCTTTTTATATTATTTCTAAGTTTCTATTCACTTTGTATGTATTCTTGCCAACATAAACGTAGGCCTCCTATTTCCCTTTTTTTTCTCTAAAAATTTATATATTGAAATAAATATCGTTAACACTTTTCAACATGCTTCTTCGTTAAATTTCATATTTCTATGGCTTTTAATTATTTCTGAAACACTAACGAATATTCTCCATGTTTGGAATTTGTACGTTGATCATCAAATTATTTTTATTTTAAGTAATTAAGAAATCGTTTCACTAAGAAACTATATAATATATTGAATAATTTATTTAATTTATTTTTCACCAATAAATACTTAATATAATAATATATACATTAATATACAACCAGATAATTAAATAATATAATTATAATATTGTAATATTATATAATTCAAAATTAAATATAATAAAAAAATATATTTTTTTTGTGCAAACTTTAAATAAACTAAGAATAAATAATAAATTAAAATATTATAATAATAATAAATAATATAAATAATAATATATAATATATATAAGAATAATAAAATAATTATAATAATATATAAATAATATTATATAAAAAATTATATATAGTAAAACAAATTAACAATAATAATAAATAAATAATATATAAAAATAATATAAATTAATAATAATAATAATTAATAATTAAATTAATACTATAATAATTAAATAATTAATATATAAATATAAAATAAATAATATAAATAATAATAATAATAATTAGATAAATTATTTTGCTACTAGCTATTATTTAAGTAAACTTTGTATTATGTATTATATATAATAGTTATTCAATATAGTATATTATTAAAAAATAAATAAAAATAATATTTATGCATCAATAAGGTTAATTTCACAAAATCAACGTTCCCCATTTTTTTTCCCAACATTTGTCATTTTTTTTTTTCAAAGCCTCCCACACCCCGGGTTTTTTAAGAACATACCCTTGCTCCTATTTGGAAAATCAAATTTTAAAAACATATAATATAACTATAATCACTCCCATCTAACAAATAAGTTAAAGTAAAAACTTACAATTTTTATTTTGGCAAATTAAATGGTTTTTAAAGTTCATTAATCCCAGATTCTTTTTTTTATTTGTTTGTTATTACCCTCAAAGTTTAAAATTTTTTCATAGGACTATGAAGTATTCTGGTGTTTGTATGTAAAATTTTTCGTATAAAAGTGAATGTGCGATGATTTACTTGGAATAGAATATGCAAATTTGTTGTAATTCTGTTTAAAATTCTGTTTAGAATTCCTATTTGCTGTTTGTTTGTTGTGCCATAAAATAATTTAAGCCAAGAAACTAGTTTTAAAAAGATTATTAACAAAATCAGCTTAAGGATGAAATAAGTTTTAAATATTTTTGCTTTGCCCCTTTTCGTTATGATTTTATTAAAATTTTTTTTAATGTCTTTTTAGAAGGAAAATCACGAGACCGTTTCTACTTTTATTGTTCTTGGGAGTTGAACATAAATTTGGGCTATTTTTTATAGCGACTCCTATTATTAATGAATGTATTATTTGATATATAATAAAATTTTTAAGATTAAATTCATTTGAATTTGAGGTCCCATAAAGGCTTAGTTGCAATGAATTTCAAATTTCATTAATATTAAGTTTGTATGAATTTCCGAATTAATATGATTTTTCCTGGATGAAACTTAAAAAACTCACTCTTCCTCCTCCACAATTAGTTTTTTTTTTTTTTTTATTTTACTTTTTGATGTCAGTAATTATATATTGTTTTACCCCACTCTCTCACATTGTTTTTTTTTTTTTGAAAATTTAAGGTCACTCTTCTTTGAAGTGGTAAGAATCTCCTTAATTTGCTTTTTCCTTCTCCGTCATGAAAATATAAATTCCACAAGTCACTATTTGGAAAACAATTTGCCTCCGAAATTAAATTGTTTCCTATAAAAGTTTAAATATTTATGATGATATATATATATTTACAAAAATTGAATTTAAAGTCTTTAACCGCGCAAGGGTCGATAATGTGCCTAATTGGAGACATTAACCGGAAAGCCGGACTCTCCTTTACTCATTTCTCTTCTCAAAAGTAGTCATCCACTGGAATTAGAGGAAGCGTCCACATGAAAATCCGGTTTCTCAAATCAGATGGGAACATTTTTCGCAAGTAAAAATCATACTGGGAAAGTCCCCACAAAATTTCATTTTCGCAGAGGTGGAACCAGTCCAAAACTGTCCCTCTCCAGCACAATTTCTCCTCACTTTGATATAAGTACTCCAGCAAACGACGCATTGGGAATGAACTATCTCAATGGTACCCCGCCTCTTCTCCAGACTCGAAATTTGGGAAAATATCTCATCATGAAATGGTAGCTCGACTTCTCTCGGCAGCATCGAGCCAATGATGTATGTTATGGTAACCAGACCAGCCATCACTCACAAGGGTTTGGTTAATGGAAATAAAGGTGAATATGCAGAACGAAGCTAACGATGAGTTGGTAAACTTTTTCCTGAATGAAGTTTGCTGTAAAAGGTATCGGAATATATATATTTTAAGTCCGAAATAGATTTATAAGCATTATTATTTTTGGAAACTATTTAAGATTTTTTTTCTTATTTAAGTTGAGTCATATCGTCTTCTGGCATAAGTATTTTTCCGTTACAGATATTGATAGCCGATATCAACATGCTAGCACGAGCCCCACAGCTCAAATTGATGTTTTAAATAGGGCTTCACATAAAGGGGTTGATGAAAAGTTTGTAGTTATAAATGATAAGGAAACTTTTGCTTATGTTAACACATGCAAAAAAATGGTTTAGACAATATTGCACATACAGCTTTTGATAGGAACTATTTAAATATTCCTTTGTGAAGCCACCTCTCATTGGACTTCTCAAGCAGCTATGAATGATATTGACGTTGAGACCATCTCTCATGGTTTGTTAGCGGCAACTATGAATGTCTCTCACACCGCTAACTAGTTCTCATTGTTTAGAGAAGCTACTGATGATGTTATGCTTCCATCAGAATGCTCAAATTTTAATACTTCTCTTTGTATAAATAATATTAATCCACAATGTCTTACAACTATTAATGATAAAAACACTTCCACACAGAAAAATAATTTTTGAAATGATGTTATTAATCAAAACGATGTTCAATTTATTTCTCATGTTAATACACCCTCTACCCATTTTGATGCCGATAGCAAGGTTATTTTTCATACTATTAATTTAAATAGCTGCTCTAATAGAAATCATAATTAAATCATAAATAATTAGTTTTTTTTTTTTTTGTACTCTCTCCCTATGGTGTCGAAAATTAACGTTTTTTAATGATATTTCAATCTCTAAGCGCTGAACCATTACATATTTTTATTAAGATTAGGTTTTTAATGACTTACTCCGCTGTGTCTGAGAATGGTGTAACACTTTTTAAGCCCAGAAAAAGAAAAGTAAGACATGTCAAAGTGTATTAACCTAAAGGAAGATCATATTGCCCATCCAATTGGGAGAGTGCAACATGAATCTTTTAAATTACCTACACACTTTTTTCTTAACAAAGTTTGATATTAAAATTCCAAGATTAAACGGTGATTTAATGGAAACCAGATTCGCAAGCCACAGATATTGCCGAGGTGGACAGAGATGGGGCAGAGGCAAACTCCAAGAGCGAGGTGTATTTGAAGCAGTTGCAAGTTGGTGTTAAAAACTCAAGCGCAGATGAAATTGGAGATTGGTTAACATGTGAAAGTTTCAATGGTGAGTTGGATTTGGGGTTAAGTCACACATATCTTTGAATATGGAGTTTGCAGATGATGATCATTTGGGAAGGTAGAGGTTAATCAATTGTTGTTTCTTTATAATAAATATCCACACGCGACTGTACCAATTTTAAGAGAATACGGGGCATATTGAGCCGGATTTATTTGAAAGCAATCAGAAAGTAATTGATTGACAGGTTTTTCTGCAACACATTTGGAAAGCAGAAATGGCTCTCCCGCGCCTATAGACCTTGCAAAAAACAGTAATAGAAATGAGTTTTAGCATATAATCAAACAGGTCAGAGCAGAACGCCTGAGGTGAAAACACAAAGGAGATAAGATTAGAATATGCCAGAGGGACATGATAGGCGCATCATGGAGGCAGCCTCGTAGATTAGAGCATAGTATGAGGTTGCACGGGCCCCCTCATGTCCCATACTTACACGACATGAGCGATATAATTAAGAGGTATAAGGTACTAGTAGAAAAGAAGCTTTTACACAACACAGAAAAGAATTCAGTAACTCTACATTTTATTTGGAAAATAATGCATAACAATTTATATAGCGGTTAACTTCTAGAGCTAAATTCTTTCTAACTCTCCCGCATAAATTACTTTTCCTCCTACTCTTGTTTTATAATAACTCCCTCCTTCTTTTTATATTAAATAGCATTTTATGCTTTATAGATCCAGAAACATGAAGATTACTTTCTCTCCCAACAAGACAAAAAAGGTAGTTATTACCAAACAGCCATTAGATAGGTAATTTGCAATTTACTTGTCTTATGGTAGTCTGAAATCAGTTAAAGGAATAAATTCTCCATTCCAAATTTAAATTCTAAGATTATCCTGGAAATCATATATAATGGCCCTTGGGCTAGAAGTTAAGACACTATTGCTATTAAGATGCGTAAGTAGTAATATCTAAGGTGTGGATAGGAATGTATTACTCTATAATTCAATACTATATATATATAGAGAGAGAGAGAGAGAGAGAGAGAGAGACTTTTTTGTAAAATCTTGTTGATATTTTATATTTAATTACAATTTTTAGAAAATCAATATAATGGACACAATAAAGAGAAAACATTGCATTTGGATGGAGGAACAGATGAGGCAAGCTGTTGATGACGTTAAGAATCTAGAAATAGATTGTAAAACAGCTGCCTCATAAAACCAAGTTTCGCACACAACTCTTTGTCGAATCATTAGCAATTCGAAAAACCCGGGTGCGTTAAAATTTAAGAAGAAATTGCGATCACCCTCTACGTTTTCGTAAAAGGAAGATTAAACTTTAATGGAAAACTTGGTAGCAACAAAATCAGCATTCACCAAAAAAGAATTCAAGAAATCGACATTTTCTCTCGATAAAAAGTTAAACAAGAAAATTCGATTTAACGAAACAACAAAAATAGCTGGCAGATTTTGGAGAGACAACTTTTTACGAAACATGAATGAAAATATTTGCCGAATGAAAGGGGGAAAACAGTTTATTATAAAACCCTTAGAGGAACCTAAACTAAAATCTATTCTTAAGAAGACTCCCCAACTCAAAATACAAAACTCTGTCCCCAATGTTGAGAGTTTTCCCAAAAAAAACATTTTCTCAGATTCAGAAAAGAAAGAGAAGATAAGAAACCAATGAACGAGAAGGGAAGCCGCCAAAAGATTGGTGAAGAAATTAAGGAACAAAGAGGGAAGCTGCTAACGATTAAAAAACAAGAAAAAAATATATACTATAGTATTTCTATTCTCTAAGAACTTCAACCTGATGATTCAACAGATGTTCTTTGGGAGCGGTTCTGGTTTATGTACAAGCTTATATCAACAGAGTCAGGCATTCATTCTCCACAAATGTGGAAGTTTCGGGTACTAAAGTATGAAAAGGTTTTGTAGCTTTATAAGAAGCACTAGAAATTTCCTCAGTTCTCGTTTTTTGCCTTTTAAATAAAAATTATTTCAATTGCGGGTGCTATAAGACGCCATAGAAGAAATAGAATTACTCCTGAAACATTGGAAAACTTAATACTTTATAGAGAAATCCTTAATAATTGTTAATTTTAATTTTTTAATAGGATGTTTATTTAACTAGTCAAAAGTAAAATTTTAAAAATAAAAAAGAAAATTTATTAATATATATCCCTATAAATATTTGAAAAGAAATATTTCTCATATTTTGGTTCTATTTAATTTTGTAAAATTTTTTTGGGAACAATCCGGATTCGGATTTAAGATTTTTTTATGGATTCGGATTCGCCGATTTCAAAAATTCTGGAATCGGATTCAGAGGTGCTGAATTCGGATTCGGATTCGAATCCGAAAGTTACCGGATTCACCTCTCACTGAAATATATATATATATATATATATATATATATATATATATATATATATATATATATATATATATATATATATATATATATATATATATATATATATATATATATATATATATAAAATATAACAATATATATATATGTATATATATATATATATATATATATATATATATATATATATATATATATATATATATATATATATATATATATATATGCAAAAATCTTTAGAGAGTTTTAAAACAGCTCAAACTCTTAAAATGTAAAGAAACAATTTAAAACCACTTAAGAACTAAATAGGGAAATCAAAATATTAAAAATTAAACAGTTGTTTACGTTTCGAGACTAGTACAACGTCTCCTCCTCAGAACTTAAATGGAAATAAAATTAATTTTGACAAAATAAATAATAAAATTAAAATATGAAATATAAAAAATGAAAGCAAATTAACAGATGGCAACATAAAATTACTTCACAATAAATTATTTGATGATAAATATTTGATTTTTTCAGATATGAAATTTCTTGTTATTAGGTCCAAATTAAAGAATCCTTCCGAAATATTGAAATTAGATTTAGTTGAAATAAAAAAAGATTCTAATAATTGATTTAGATTTTTATCCTTTGAATTAAACAAAAAAGTTGCACCTTCCCAATTAATGATGTGCTCATTCTGTGATAGATGTCTAAAAATGGCATTTTGGTCATTTCCTCTTCTAACCTCACCCCTATGTTGTTCTAATCGGACCTTCAGGGTCTTCAACGTTTCACCGAAATATGAATCATTACAAAATCCACAAGGAATTTTGTAAACGCCCCCAGTCTTTTCAAATTTAGTCGTATTATTATTTATCAAAATTTGTGATAAGGTATCCGGAAAACTGAATACTATAGTGATGTCAAATAGGTGTTTAAACATAAATTTAATGTCAATTAGTTGAGGTGAGAATGGGATGACTTTAACGTTATCATTTAGAAAAGGAATTTGTTCCCTTAATCCCAAATAGCTAGAATAAGCCTGTTTGTACTTCTTATGAATTAAAAATTTTGGATAGGCTAAGTTTCTAAATGTACGAAAGATAAAATCAACTTCTTGCTTCAAATATGGAGGATCACAATAATTGAAAGATCTCAAAAACATGTTAAAAATAACATTATTTTTAATGTGAAGAGGATGAGAAGAAAAATAATGGAGCAATTGATTGGTATGTGTTGGCTTGCGATACACTTTAAAAGATAAAGAAGTTCCTGTTTGTATAATTAGAATGTCCAAGTTTCTAAATCTAATCTGTTATTAAGTTAATCATTTACAGCTATTTCGAAAAATTCTTTGGTACGTTTCTAATAACAAGCTAAATATCTGAAAAATCGTCAATAATTTGTGTGGTAATTTTTGCTGGTGGCATCTGTAGTGCTTTCATTTTTCATTTCATGTTTATTTTGTGTTGTTGAGCTATTTCCATTGGATTCTGAGGAGAGATTACAGAATGTAACTATGTTTCATTTTTTGATTTGATTTATTATTCTTATGTGGTTTTTAAATTGTTTCTTTATATATATATATATATATATATATATATATATATATATATATATATATATATATATATATATATATATATATATATATATATATATATATATATATATTTATATATAACAATAAAAATATATATATATATAAGTATATATATTTATAATAATAATAATAATAATATATTATAATAACAATAATAATAATATCTATATGTACAATAATAATAATAATAATGAATAATAATAATAATAATAATAATAATAATAATGGTAGTTTTAAATATCTTTATATATATATATATATATAGTTTAAAACAATAGATATGAATGGCATTATAAGAAGAATGGATTTTTGACACAGTCGGGAATATTATGACTTTCTTAGCGCAGTTCTTGGTTGACGGGGTTAGCAACCCGGCCTTTACTTTTTTTGCTTGAATAACTCCTGGACCAGCATCGGAAACTTATGTGCCTAGAAACACGATCTTCTGGAGAGCTCTGGGAGAACGATTTTAGAGGCCAAATGGAAGAAGATGCTAGTTCTATTGAAAGGGTGAAAACCCAGAGAGTATATAACTCAAGGACTAGCATCGAAAACCATTGCGGCGAGAAATAATTTTCTATAGTGCTCCAGGATCAAGAGTTTCGAGGCCAAAGGAAAGAAGATACTGATCCAACTGACAGGGCGAAAGTCCTACTACCTGGGAGATGGTGTAGCATGTACAGGATATATATATATATATATATATATATATATATATATATATATATATATATATATATATATAATATATATATATATATATATATATATATATATATATATATATTCGATGATTCCCAATAAATCCTGATGAATATCGACATAAAATATTGGCCTAAATATTAAATATATCAAATTTCAAAAAGGAAAAAAAGAAATTTACTGCAAAATATGTAAATGAAAACAGTATTTTACATATTTTTATCACGTGGTGCTCAACAGCACTGCAGGTCGCCATTCCAAACATTATTAATTCATTCAAAAGTTAAATTTGTCCAAACGATAGTTTTTGGACAGGTTTTTCGTAAAAATAACATGTATGTTCAGTGGTTTTTTTTTTTTTTTGGACGGGTTTTCCATTAAAACCATGTTTATTCAGTGATTTGTTTGGACAAACATCTCTAGAATCGTATGTTTGTAATCTGTCATCAGTTTGTCCTTTGACAAATTCTACATTGTGAAAATGATAATGAAGAAATATGGACTAATTTTGCCTTGTCCAACAACTCTTTGACAAGTTTTTAAAAATATTTGTCAAACCCCCAAAGATTTGTCCTACTATTATTGGCAAGTTTAAAATGTCATTTGGACAAATCTTTAAACCCGTTTGACAAGTTTACCTATATGGATTTTCCGAATAGTTACGTGCAGTTAGTTTTAAATACTTTTTAGAATTACTTACTTAAAAGTAAATATTTATATTAAACTAATTAATAACAATTTAAAGATTTGTTTTTTGTTTTGGATACGAAGGTGCTTCTCTTTAACAAAATAAAAGGAAATCGTTTGTATCAAAGTCAGAAATATAAAATAAAGGTAATGTCTGATAAGAGG
>JABUQX010085094.1:10000-17500 GCA_015478945.1 Trachelipus rathkii | reverse complement strand
TATCATCTGCGTCAACAATGCGCGTTGTCTTATCTAGATGAGGGCACTATAAAAAACTCTACATACCGAAATATATATGCAACATACTCATCTCTGTATATACCTCCTTTATCGCAACTCATCCGCTATCCATATTAAATTTAATAATAACCCAACTAAACTTCTACTATAAATATACTCTAAGACCTCCTATTACTACCGGTATTAACTTTATCTACTAGGTAAGTATAAAAATTCACCTAAGTAGTAGGATACCACCTGATCAACGTGCCTCACTAGCTCACTCAGGTACACTACTTATACCCTACCTATATCCATAACTTTATACCAAGCTCTCTCATCTTCAACAATCCATATAAATAAAACACTAATATTTATCTAACACGTCACCATACTGATAATCATGCTCAGAAACCTCCTCACTCCAAACCTCAACTATATACACTAATATATATCGATCCGAGCAACTGGAGGTATACGAGTCAACACCCATTTTCATAAAAGTGAAATAAATGACAAATCCCCTGTATATATATATCACGAATTTCAAAACACTACCCCCAGTCTAGCCAACCATTCAACAGACAGACAATCCCAATAGCTGTCCTATCTCAATAACAACTATTCTAAACACACACACAGATGTCCTCACAGCTAGGTAAACTTAATGTACTCAACCAAATAACCTCGTTATCTACACAGATTGCATAAACCTCCACTAATCGTTCTTAAGCTGTATTTTTGTCTACTATTTATAAATCTTATTACGTCACCTTAATACCATTGTTTTAAAGAAAACATACCGGCATCCGGCACCCTAGCAGCAGCATTACATACCTGATCAGTATTCCATTCAAACGACCTAGCAGTTTTTAAAAAACGAATTTTGACTTAAGTTAACTGAGATACCAATCCATAACCGAACCCTATATTCGTCTATATTGGCTATAGTAACAATAATATATTTATAATAATATTATATATCACTATATTTAAGAGTTATATCATTACTAGAATAAATCTATATAATTATTATATACTCTATACATACTTTTCAATATATTATATAACCATTAAAGAATCATCCTTAACATCTCATAACCAAATCAGACCCATACTTGAATAAATACTCATATAACTACACAAGAACAATAATAATAATATTATACGCTATAATAATCCCTCTTAACAATATATATAATACACGATTACTAAAATACCTATATGTATTTCAACAACGACACTTTCGATCTCTCACTACATACTATTTAACAAGCGAATCAATAGATACCAATATTTATTATTTCCAATAAACTTCAATAAACAATCAAATCAATTATGACTTACAGCACACCAATGCATACTTGATCAACCCTCAGAGCCTACATTATATACGTTAACGCTATAGACACCACTTAATAGCTACTAGCCTCTATTATATGCTCCTTTTCTAAATAAAGTGGATTAATTAGAACACTACTTGAGCCAATACCTAAATACAATGTTGCTTGAACATCTACTAATCCACCTCTCTCTTACATTATACAACTCTAACCATCTATTATAAAAAAGTTTTATTTCACTATTTTTACTTCAAAAATTCTTCTATATATAAATTCTATTTAAAGATCAACTTTAAGAAATATTTTACAAATCTATTCACCAAAACATATGGCATAATAAATTCCCCAAGTACTTTGAAATTTACCTGCTGTTCAACCAATATTCTTTCTCTTCACCAAATTTTAACATCATTCAGGCGGAATGGAAAAAAATATCTTATATGTTTCTTACTATCTCACAAACGAAGTAATGAAACACTCTAACCGAGTTAAATCCTATTATTAATAACTACCTACTACTATATATAAACCATAAACACCTTCCACCCCTACCAGTCCAACGTTCCACCTACCCACCCTATTTCCTCTTCATATACCTACCTAATACTCATCTAAACAAACTTACACAATCATACCTATCAAAACTATCAACAATATATCATACATACCATATATGACTTACATTATTAATATTCACGATGCAACACTATATAACGTAGTTCCACACGCCATTTAGATATAATAATAATAATACTACCGGTATACCACGAACCGGCCCGTGAGTGGTGGTTAACTATAATATATATATATAATTATACAAATATTATATATATACCTATATATATCTATATATATCGTGGCCTTGTTGCAGGTTTGCGCAACCACCATTTATATACAACTAGCAGCTAGGGTGCAACTATTTATTATTGTATATATATATATATACTATTATTATATATAGGAAAAATATAAAGCACATACACACACTCTCTAATGTATAAGTTACACATCATATTCTCAAATAAGCATTACTCAAATTTCTCAGAATTCCTCTAATATTTTATTCGCACAAAAATACCATCAATAGTGTACTAGTGTGAAGATATGCAATAGCATGTATATATCCTAAAATGCTCAATACCTAATATGATGTTGCAATCAGACTAACACTCACTCAAACGCATTACAATCTTCTTAAACGAGGAAGAATGTGCTGTGAAAGAATATAATACGCACTAGTCTAATCCAGTATCTCTCCTGTACCAACTTACAAACCAACAGTGGTACTTGCCTCCAATATTGGAAGAAACATAAACGCATTGTTTTACCAAACTAATCTCCACTTTCCGGTACACTACTCCGTCATCACCCTACACTCACACGAACAAATCCCTCAGATAATACTCTTGACATCTACGAAGCACAATTCATACAACACTAATATAAAGAGACTTCAACGATGCAAAAAAATAAGGATAACGACTATCCACACATTAGGTGGATTAGGTAAAATGGCAGAGAATACAGTTTGCTTTTAAGCGTTTAAAGTGCGTAGGCTTAGTATAGTTTTTTTTTCAGAACTCTTGCCTTTATAATTAAAATGAATAATCGTAAAAAAAAAAAAAAAATATTTTATACATTTATAATCATAGCATTAAAATAATTGTTATTAATTTTTTTTTTTTATTAAAAACAGTGGTTATAGGCCTAATTATTTATAATATCGTGAAAAATGAACTGATTCTCTGAATGTCATGATTATGATTCTTGAAAACTGATGGTGATTTGAAACTCTTATCTTGATTGTTGCTATTCAACTGTAGTAATATTTCCAAATGGAATAATAGAACCATCTCTTAACTTAAAGCAGCTTAGTTTGAATAATTATTTTTAAAACCTTTTTTTTTCAATTAATTATATAATTAATTATATATAATATATATAAATATATATATATATATATATATCATATATATATATATATATAATATATATATTATAATATATATATAATATAGTATAATAATATAATATATATATATATATTATCATATATATGTGAGACAGAGAGAGAGAGAGAGAGACGAGAGAGACCAATCAAACAGATGGAGCCCAGAGCAGAGAGACGAAAGAGAGAGACGAGATTGAGGAGAGAGAGATCGAGAGAGAGAGAGAGAGATCTAACTAACCCTTATATTTAAAGTAAACGATCTCCCTAATATTATTACCAAGAGCAATAATAAAAAATTTTAGGAATCGCGAATGGTACGGTAATGCCTATCTGAGAATTATTTTATTTGAGGCATTTTCTTTACGAATTTTTCTCAATCTTTTCCAAATAAAAAAAGAATATGTAATAACAGTTCAATCGTATAGCACGGTAATGGTCTATTAGTTTATATTTATATACTTTCATATACAAACTTACTCGCGGCGCGAGTTAATTGTTACACCGGCAGCGCTCCGCGCTACCAGCGCTGCATTTGGAGCGAGGCGCTTCCAGTGAGCGGTCTCTGCCATGCATACCACGCCAGCCTTGCAATGCATTTAGTCTTTGGTATTTTTTTTTTTTTTTTTTAACTCATAAATATCTAATGAAAAAATAATTTAACTACAAAATAAAATAATTTTGAAAATGAAAATACTCATTTAAGACCAAATAAGAAGTGCACAAAATCGTATCTAAGGAACAAAAATTTAATTTTAAATAAATAAAAATTGCCGGCCTATTACGTAGGTTCCATGAGTTCTAAAGAACGGACGAAGCCGATCTTTCTTTTTAAATAAAGAAATTGATGTCAGTTTACTCATACTTAATAGTAAGTAACAAAATTTAAAATATTTCAAAATATTTTACTATTTATATATATATAGAGCGAAAGCCGTGAAACCGTTAATTTACGCTCGTGGCATCCTAATTGCGTCGGACCGTGCTTGAAACAGTATGAATATTAAATGGATGTGCGAAAACTATTATCTTGGAAGATTAATTGTGTTGTGAAAAGCACGATACCATGCCCACTTATTATTATAGATACTACGTAGCTGTCGCACCAGTCAGGCTGCTCACCATGTTAAGGGTGTTCGATAATGAGATACAGTTGTCGTGTCGCATTTAGCGAGACAGTATCTCTGACCACCCTAAATATAGTCTCACGAGCACACTCACATAAAATATTTGCGAACTCGATACTGTAGAGCTCTATCTCAACCTTCTCAAATCTAGGCAAGGCGGATGTCGCACACAGTGTCATAATGTGGAACTATAAACCTATTATTACTTATATCCTAATCCAACATTATAACAACCACTAAAAACACCAAGAGACAAATACTATTCATATATTATTATAATATATATATACTATATAATATATATATATCATATATCTTTATATATATTATATATAAACTACTCAAATATCTACTGACCTTAGTATATAGATTTTACAAATCTAACCCTCCTACCATTCCCACAAGTAACTAAAACATTCAATCACATCATGCCCAACCCACCCATAACATCTCCTCATATATCCACTAATCTTATAATGATAACAGCAAACAAGAAAACGTAGAAAGTGCCTCAACGCACACTCACCCATATTTCACAACATCAGTTCCAACTGTCACGCAACACAATTCGCAAATCCTAATCCACAACAACTCGACAACAATATATAAACAATTCTCAGCACGACAAATCCGACACTAACGTACATAACACTATTCATTCTGATACTCTCACACCTCTTTAAACCTCACCCAACACAACGCAATAAACAATCAAATCCTGCCTTCACTCGCAGCCAACTAAGTCATACACACAAGAACCCTCCAAACAAAACAACTCAATTCAAACATTACACGAAGACAAGACAAAAATTCACCCCATATACCCACGCATCAATAATTGCACTTATGATAACAATCACCAACCAATATCCAACAATATAATCCACCTCGTAACGACTACTCGACACAATCAATCCAACCAACCCGTGCCACAACTACCTAGGCGCTACCAAATTTCAATACTACTAAAGTCGTTTAAAGATCCCCTCCACTCTGCTTGCCCTTCCTAAATTACAAGTGAACTTTTGTAGAACCAAACCCCTCCTCCAAGCGAAACACGTCTCTCTCAAAACATATTCACACATACTTTACACAACAATACCTCAACATCGCCTACCCTCGGCTCAACAATCACCCTTTTAAACTGTTCCCCGCCCCCCCCAGAAATATCAGCATTACCACAAAAATACAACTCCCGAGTAAGATGCAAATTTCAACTTTTTTAGGACTGAGATCTAGCATCACCAGGCCTCCAGGAATACATAGCACCAGGTTCCATCGTCCAAGATGCGCACCTCTCGTTATTTGTCCAAAGATGCGTAATAAGAAAGCTGAAACGGTCTATCATCCTCCTGTCTGAGGATGCCCCCCCTCCTACTCCCTCCCTACAGAACAACTCCATCAAATTTTCTCCCTGAAGAGAAGCTGTCTGCTTCCTCGGCCCCAGGTGGAGTCGCTGGTCTCGTTGAAATATGACATGGACCCCCCCCCCATTAAGGGGAACCCACAGGGGCAATAAATAAATATAATAAATAAATAATTATAATATAACTATTATATAATGATATAAATCTATATATACGTACGTATATACATATATATATTATATATATATATATATATTATATACTATAACTATATATATATATATATATATAGAAAGCTATATATTATATTCCCTAAAAAATAAACTATGCCAAAAAATTTAGAAAGACAAAAAAGTTTTGTCCAATTACAGTATTTTTTTTTCACTTCATTTGCCAAAGAGATTTTCTAATGTGGCTAATTTAAAAGTTCTGAATCAGTAATGCATGCATACACACTCTCTATACTTACCTTGACAGTATTCACATGTTCTAATCACTATATATATAACTAGTATATACTATAGCTTATATAAACACAATGTTACACCATACTAATACCTCACATACATCATACCCTTAATATATCTACTAAAAATAACTTCTACTACCATATACCATAGTATCATACCCTATATATATATAATAAATAATATATTATATATATATATCCCATTTATATATATATATATATAGTATATATATATACTATTATAATACATACTAATACTATGCTAATCTATTCAGATAATAACACCTATATAACTAAACACCTTCATAAACAACGCATACATTTAATTCTAATACTATCTAGCTCACACATATCTTACTACCTATATAATATATATAATAAATATATAACTATATTACCCCTATACCTACATCTACTATCATTCTTACGTACCAAACAACACTTCCAAACTAACTCCATCTATACTACACCTTATACTATCCCATCACTACATATAATTACTATACTACAATCATTGATCTTAAACTCCTACCTCATCTCCCACTTTCACCATACACACCATTTCATCATCCATCCATACTCCTGCACTCATCCATATATAATGATTATTTAACACTCCATCCTCACACAACTCCACTACCTTGTATAACCTCATACCTATAACTTTATATAACTCCACCTACACATTACCATTCATAACACTTATATATAATCTTCTAATCTAACTATACTAAATCCTAAGTTACAAATATATAAAAAAGCATGCACTACACAATCATAATAGTATACAACTCACTTCTAATCCTACACCTAAAAACTATATTCAATACACTATATCTAACTAATAAAAATATCTACACCTAACTCACCATTAAATCATACTCACTATAATCCATATCCAACACATATTATCTATCTATCCCAAGGCCACTATTGCCTATACCAATCCACAACAATCCACCCCCACCACTACTCTTAACCTCACCAATTATCTGACCTACACTAAAACACGCGTACATACCAGTAATGATTATAGCCTACAAAGAAGTTATATCCCAATAAGCTTTACTATCAACATATATATATATTATATATATAATCCTAGTATAATATAGTTATTACCTATACTAGTCAATACCTATTACGGCATATATTATATATACCTAACTTACATATTTACCTAATCTACTCATCCATCAGCTATACTCTCTAGATATATACTCTATTATATTACATTCATTTTGTC